>JAATLQ010034202.1:0-21499 GCA_013421005.1 Heliconius erato x Heliconius himera
GTCAGGGGGATCGGGCGGATGCTCAGCATCCATTTTAAAACTTAACCTTTAACCTTACCTTATAATATAACTAATCTACTGACAAAAACACCACAAACACTCACAACAACCTAATAACTAAGAAATACAGATCTTTTATTTAAAAACCGCAATTTGCACTAAAAATTTGTGAAAAATAACACAAAAATAAGAATCCCTCACTAACACGTGTGTTAACCAAAACAAACGTCAGCAAAGTCATTCATTCTTTCTGTCAGACATTCTTTGTGACTTAGAGTTTTATTACAGCCATAAATTAGAAGGCGTAACATTGCTACAGTAATTAAGCTTGGAAATGTATGAAAATTTTTAATTATTATGATTATAATTTATATTACTATTATATTTCTTTTTAATTTGTTTATTTTGATAACGTCAACGCATTACCCAAGATCCATTTATATCCAAAAAAAACTTCACGCTGTATCCTGCTAAAATGGTAAGACACTCCGTACGCCACTCCCAGTCCAATATTCGAGACATTGCGTCTTTGGTGGCAGAATTCAACGCCTCACTTTATGTTTTTAACAGATTAAATACATTCGGCTTCTGATGATACTACGGGAAGGAACCATAAGACTGATTTTCTTTGTATTTTACATATTTCAAAAGTGTCTAATTAAATATAAACGAAAAAACATGTTACTACTAACTTAGCCACACAGCGTCCATGTGGTTCATTTTTGTTTTGAGTGGCGGAACTCAACGCCGCACTTTGTCTCGCTAGAAAAGCGAGGAAATGAAAATATTAAATATATAAATTCCCCAAGTGGGGATCGAACCCACAACCAATCCGGTTTACAGTCACACTTTGTGCCCCTGCGCTACGACTGGCCTCTGTCCCCAAATAATTTTTACGATTCCAAATATTCAGTTGAAAGTGTAGTGAAAAACAATTTTCAGTTAAAATTAACGCAGAACGTTCCACTTGTATAAATTACACGCATCCTGCATTGCGGATATCGGGTGGCCACGTACGAATTGGCCACGTTGTCCTTACATCTGGAACAACTCGAACGGAATTACTATGAAATTTAAATCGAAAGGACATTTAGGAATATATTATTAAATTTAATATTATTAAATTTATTTGAGGCCAGTCGTGGCGCAGCGGCACGAGGTGTGACTGTAAAACCGACTGGTTGTGGCTTCAATCCCCTCTCGAGGAGATGAAATATTTACTTAAATTTATATTTCCATGTCTTCGCTCTGGTGTCGAGGTTAAGCGCGGCGTTGAGTTCTGCCACTCAACACGCAATACCTCCAGAATTCGGTAGAAAGTGGGGAAAGGAGTGTCTTAACACTAGGTTCCCTCTGCCTACCCTGCTGTGTGCGGGATACAGCGTGAAGCTGATTTAATTTAATTTTAATTATATTTAATATCTGAATTATTTTTTGAAAGCTCTGTATGATTGTTAACGCTACGCTTGGGGCTTCGTTCTCAAAGATATTTTTAAATTCAATTTTTTATCAATTTCCTCTAGTAAAACGCGGGATTAGGTTGAATTTATCAGTAACTGTTATGATAAATATGACAAAATAAATATCACCTTAGTGCAATGAGTTATTATCATTTCCCCTCTCCAATAAAATATAGCGCGGTGTTGAGCTCCGTCTCCTCAATGCGTAATACCAAATATCTGAAAATGCGCGGAAAGAATAGAACGGAGTTGTGTTGAGTTTTTAATTTTGGTGCTTCGAGCGTAAGTAAGTTTTTTACTATTATATTTTTTTTTAACATTTTTAAAGTGTTATTCGAAATTTAACAAAGAAAAATACTTATTTAGAAAATGTAGAAAAATTTGAAATAGGAACCAACCAGGAGGCGCGGGTTCGAATCCCACTACGTTCAATTTTTTATACGTTTTCTAAATAAGTATATTATGGATATTGTCGGTAGACAAATAATGTAAAATATTTTATTTGTACGTTATTAAAATAACATTAGATCCAAAATAACTAACAAACAAAACAAAATAAAGTAAATAATAATTTAAGAAGAAGCAAAACAAATATGTTGACTCTTAGGAATTACACAATTATGGCTAATCCTAAACAAATAAAAACAGCTTCCAAATATATATATTTTTGCCAAGAATTTTTTTAAACATTGTCAACTTAGTGTCGGAACACGCCGCCGATGGACACTTTTATTAGTGAGAGAGAGTAAGCTAAATATAATTCACTTCACCCAGCGGGAATCGAACCTAATATCGTCACATTTACATTCACACAATATGCCACTGCTCTCCTTTAAGTAACAGATAAAAAAATACATATTATGTAAAAAGTATGGAAAAAGACAAAGTTAAAAAAAAGTTGGAAAAAGGCAAAAGGCAAGTTGAGCAAAATGTATTGTTTTTTTTATTATTTTTCAGTTCAGTCCTGTACAGAATTGTATAGATACTCGAATTAAATAAAAGCAAACATACATATATCTCATCACAGCTGTCTACCATTGTTTGCTTTTGGAATAGAATGATATGATTGGATTTTTACTTTAGGTAAAACAATTATTTGTATTTTTTCAAACAATTTTTTTTTGTAAAAAAAGCAATATTCTGTGTGGAGGAAGCGAGCGAGAGTATAGTATAAATATATTTTTTAATATTTTGATCTGATAGAGTCTTATAAATCTGCACTCACGAAAAAAAGTCGTCACGTTCCACCTGACGTTCCTGAGCCAAGCGTGCGAGCGAGAGCGCGGAACAAAAGATAGAAATAGCACACTGTTACTTGTAATTAATCCATATAATTTTAGTAAAAATAAACTTGAATTAACGAGTACAAATAGATGTTAATTTATCGAAAAAAAAGATCAAATAATATTCTTTGTATTATACATAATAATTATAATTTTGTGATAATAATTCAATATCATTTATATTCATTTTGCAGACAATCAGTTATTATTTTTAGGGTTCCGTACCTCTTAAAGAAAATAAGAACCCTTATAAGGTCACTGTGTTGTCTATTCGTCCATCCGTCTGTCTGTCTGTCGTATGCTCGAGACCTCCAATTTTTGTACGGAATCCGTGGGCGAGCCCGATTCACGCTTGTCTGGTTTTTTGCCACTTAGACATTCCACCGAATAAGTTATGAGTAAAGTGTTAATTAAAATCAGCTTTATGCTGTATCCCGCACACAGAAGGGTAGGCAGAGGGAACTTAGTACTAAGACACTCAGTTCCCCACTTTCCGCCGAATTCTGGAGGCAATGCATGTTGAGTGGCGGACCTCTACTCCGCGCTTAGCCTCGACACCAGAGCGAAGGTTTGAAAATGTACATTTTAATAAATATATCATTTCCTAAAGTGAGGATCGAACTTTAATTCTTTGTCATCTAATTTTATTGGACAAAGCTAACCATATTCTAAGACACTCTGTTCTGAAATAAGATAATTATTATGAATATTTAAAGTAAGAACTTTAAAACTAAATGAAGAATTTGCACTTGTTCTTCTAAAGTATACAATTTCTATAATTACAAAGAAAACTGAAGAAAGTTATTTTCATCTAATTGCGGATCGTGACCTCTAATCATTTTTGTCCCGAGCGGGAACGACAGCTAATAAACTCTTAATAAGTCCTTGTTAAAAGCGATTTTCTTTGTTTTATTTTATGCTAGTGAGCGCCTGCTACTTCATTTTCATGGAATTTTATACGTAAAATGGAAAAAATCGTTTTTTGTTAGTGAAATTTCTGCAGGTGGGCAAGGAACACCCGGCATTAGTAGTAGTAGTAGTATGTGGATTGTCTGTCAGTCACTCGGTACTAGCTGTCGCCTGCAAAAGATAAAAAGAACTTAAGACACTATATTGCCACCCAATTTTCGAGACATTGCGTATTGAGTTGCAGAACTAAACACCGCACTTTGTCTTTATACCAGAGCGAAGAAATAATAAAAATTTTATCCATGAATAGAACCCACGACGCCTCCCCACTGCACTATGACGGCCTCAACAACAGTTAATTAACTCTTAACAAGTCCTTGTTAGAAGCTATTTGCTTTGTTTTTGTTTACATATTTTTAATAATTTATTTTAAGAGTACTTCTAACGAACTGAAGTGGGTGCAAATCTAATATAAAAATATTTTATTTACATATAATTAGATTCGTGTTGTTTATGGAGAAAAATATTGTACTGAAATTTTGTTAAAACGTTGAAATAAAGTGGTGTCTTTTAATATTTATGACTTATCTAGGAATATGATGGAACGTAGCCTATATAGTCTTGTTCCACAAATGGACTATCAAATACATAAATATTTTTTAATTCGGACTATTAGTTCCTGAGATAAACGGTTTTAATCAAACAAACGCTTCAGTTTTATAATATCGTTTTCTAAACATCGATTTGGCTAGTGATTGGGGCCGACGATTATAGATTCGAATCCATACCAATATTATAAAGCTGACGAATTTATTAAAATTGGAGGCGCCATCAGCAAAAATTACTTGAAAAAGGTTCTCAAAGAAATCGAACCCACAGCCATCGCGTCTACTGTCAAACCTTACACTTACTATGATAGCGTAGACTGTAGGATTTTAGTAATTCACAAGATAAGTGGTATCGGACAAATCGCCATACATTTAGATGGCCAATTGAACCGAATATTTGACTGTCCCTTCAATTTCTATAACAGTTCTATGAATGCGAATTGAAAATTTGTATTCTATATAACTTTATAGTTCTATTTCGTTATATTGACGTTCGTGTCTCTGAAGAATTGGTGGGTTAAAGTTATGTTCTTAGATGAGCTGGTCTATAAATTTTGTTTCATTTTTCATACTTGTGTTCGGAAATATTCTGCATTTACTGTCTTATTTTATATTTCTATTTAAAAAAAAAATAGCTTCACGCTGTATCCCGCACACAGCAGGTTAGGCAGAGGGAACCTAGTGTTAAGACACTCCGTTCCCCACTTTCTGCCGAATTCTGGAGGCATTGCGTGTTGAGTGGCAGAACTCAACGTCGCGCTTAAATACAAATTTAAGTAAATATTTTATCTCCTCGAGTGGGGATCGAACCCACAACCAGTCGGTTTTGCAGTCACATTTTATTTAATTAGCTTCACGCTGTGTCCCTAGCGGAGTAGCCAGAGAGAATAGAGCGATACGATAGAATAGAACACTACGTTGTGTTTTTTTATAATTGAGTTCTTATGCTCCACAAACTTTTGTTGTCCGTGCCATTTTCGTACTTAATTGATTATTAAAATGTTGTTTTTTCTTTTTAAAATGTGAAGTGGACGTTAATATCTTGCTATATTGAATAGTCTTCACTTCCTTTTGTCAAATCCGAGTGTGTGGCCGCTGATTATGTTGATCGCGGTGCAGTTAGTTGATTTCGTAATATTTCTATTGCCTCCTTATCTCTGTAGGAAATAGCCATTTGCTGACGTTTGGCCGTCTCATGGCAACTAAGGCACCATTAACCCTGTTACCGGCAGCAATACGCCTTTCCACATCCATCTCGTATCTTTCATCTCTACTGAACATACTGACAAGATATTTTATATTTCGTGTTTAAATAACTTTGAAATTATACAAATTGTATCTTTTAGTTTGAATAATGCAAAATGGTACATTTTTAAATCCAATATTATAGTTATTTTTTTGGCTTTATGCTATATTCTGCTATTTTAAGGTAACCCCGCGTTTCAAAATTAAGCCCAAAAGAGGAATCGGTTCACCGATTTCGGACTCTGGGGGAAGATCAGGTTAAAAACATGAGGACTCCCGGAGATCATTTATGAAAAGATTATTGACAGTGGGAGAGACGTAAGAGGTATGCAGAGACCGCAGCGTTCCTTGCTCCGTTCTCTCTGTCTATCCCGGTAGGGTTCATCTCTAATAGTTTGAGATCTTAGGGCCCCCAGATGTTACATCATTTTAGCAAAGCTGAAGTTTTGAGGTTTAATAGTCTAATATGTAGATAAGACTGTATGCATACTTACCAACTTAAAAATGTTGCCCTTTCAGAGGTAGAAATTTACTCTTTAAGTAATAATAAAATATGTAAAATACTCAAAACCTAAAGTTTTTATGATATTTTAAATAATTTTAGTTACAAAATTTCCCAAAACAAAAGGAGTTGCTATATTATTAATTGTTCACTTAAAACGTTTTCCAAGTTGTCTGAGACGTGCTGGACTTTCTCATCAAAGCTCTTTTGAACTGAACGCTAATATTGACTTTTGTTCTATATTTTTGGTAGCTTTTTCTTAAAGCTGCTGCTTCTTAAAAGTTGTCCTTTGTTAACTGAAACAATTGACGCTTAATTTAGTACTGTATTATAATTTAGATGCCATCATGGTGCAGTGGTACAGGGGCTTGTAAATGTAATAGTTGTGGATTTGATCCACATTCGGAGGAATGCTTGTATTCAAATTATTTTCATTATCTTGTTTTGTTATAACAAATAATATAGGACAGAACGTGGAAAATGTGTCTTGACAGGACACTAGGTAGCTTCTATATGCGGGAGTATATGATAAATAAAAAGACGTAACCATACAATCGAATTAAATTCAAAATCACAATGAATGAAAAAAAACGTAAAAAACAACTTGAATTAAAAAAAAAACGTAAAATAAAAAAAAGCGAATTTAAAATAAAATGCTGTTGCAATAACCACCAAATAAAAGCTTTAAACGTATGGCGACGACGTTTCTCATCGAGAAGCACCGAGACCTCACTCATGCCAATTCTATACATTTCGGACATTCCATTAGCGTTATTGAAAATTGAACGATCACAATATTATACATATATGTACAATAAATATATATATATATATATAATTGTATATCTATAGCGTGGCAGCATATAACTGTAACCACGACGGTTATGGGTTCGATTCCCACCTGAAAGAAGAATAAGTGACTTTCATATATTAAATCTACTAGCGGACCCGCGCGGCTTCGCCCGCTTGAACTTTACAAATATTTATAATAAATAAAATTATTTAATATTTTCCAGTTTTCAGATAGAAAGATTAATAAATAGAAATAAAATATATTATTAAAAAAAATACCTGAGTATATTTTATTATGGTTTGTCTCTGTGTATATTGAATATTGATTTGAAATACTTGACAGACAATTGAATTTTATTTATATATATTTTTTCAGTACCACGCTGTATGCCTCTGATCCTCGCAGCAAAATAGGCAGAGGGAACCAGTGTTAAGATACTCCGTTCCTCATTTTCTGCTGAATTCTGGAGGCATTGCGTGTTGAGTAGCGGAACCTAACGCTGCGCTTTGCCTCGACACCAAAGCGAAAGATGAAAATATAAAATATTTGATTTCCTCAAATACGAATTCAAATTAGTCATGTATTTATTTATATGTATATATTAAATTTGTCCACTATACTGAAAATATCTTTTGCTAAGGCATTTTATTAACTCTTATATTTTTCTTTTCATCACCTTCACTGTATTCCGTATATAGTAGAGTAGGCGTTCCAGACTTTCTATCGATTTTCGAGGCATTGCGAGTTGAGTGGCGGTATCTAACGCCGCGCTTTGTTTTTTTACCGGAGCGAAGAAATGAAAATAATAATAAATAATATTACATTTCCTCGAGAGTGAATTAATGCCACAACCGTCGCGTTTACAGTCATACGCTGGTTCCACTGCTTCACGGCGGCTTCTTATAACTTAGCTAACCTAATACCAATATTATATTCTTCATCACTAGCTAGTTATGTTCTTATATAGGTTTATTTTTATTGATTATCTGGACTGCTATGATTATTACATGTAATAATCCAGATCTTCTACTGTTTATGTCAATAGAAAGTGTCTATGATGCTTTATATTACTTTTGCTAAGGTAGCATTGCATTATTTCTTTTAGCTTAACTGGACTGTTATGATTATTCATCAGATGTTGTAGATTTTCAATTTTTATATGTTAGTGGAAAATGCTCATCACACACAACATTTTTTGTCATGGAGGCCTTTAATTATTTCTTATAATTTAGCTGCACCAGGTGTGGAAGCCTTCAAAATTAAATATAGCCTAAATCCTGCCCAGACTAAATAGCTACACAAAAAAAAAATTAAAATCTTTCCTGTAGTTTATAAGATGTGCGTATACAAATAGGCAAACAAACAGACATAAATTGAAAAATGATAAATTAGAAATTGTAGCCTATATGTTAGTCTGACTTATAACCTATATAACTGTAAAGTTTCATCCAAATTTGCCCAGTAGTTTTTTCGTGAAAGAGTTACAAACATACGGATATGTATGGATACATATATCCATCCATATATACATCTATACTCACTAACTGTAGCATTTTTAATATTTATAGGAAATTCAAAATATTATTTATTCATATAATTTTGCAAGCACTTATGACTTATGGGTCCCACTGGGCCACGACGACCTCAATAATATAACAACAATTAGAAACAAAATAATTTGTGCAGATAGTAGTAGATTAAAGTTTTTTCATTTGTTTCTTTAACCGACTTCTGTAAAAGATGGAGGTTATCAATTCAATTATATTTTTTTTATATTTGTTATCTCAGAACTTTTGACTGGCTGAACCCATTTTGATAATTCTTTTTTACTTGAAAGCTTGTGTGTCCCGTTTGGCCCTATTTTAATTTGGTCCACTTCTGATAATAGTATCCATGAGAAAATTACATAAATTAACATTAAATAAATGTGCGACAAATAGATGAAAAACTCAATATCCCACCAACCCATTTCTATTATTGTTTTTTTTTTTATGAAAAAAAAAAACACTTTAAAACTTTCCATTACATCAAACTAGACGAAAATTTGGTTAGTTTCTGATTATGATATCCGGTTGAAATTGAAGAAGTCAATTTTATTGTTAAAAATTATAATTATTTAGCTTTACGCTCTATCCCGCATACCTGTAGCAGACAGGCAGGATACGCAGTAGGCAGAGGAAACCCATTGTTAAGACACTTCGTTTCCATTAAGATCTGATCCACACTTTCCGGCAAATTCTCGAGGCAATCCGTATTGTGTGGCGGAACCTAACGCCGAAATTTGCCTCGTTACCAGAGCGAGGAAATCAAAATATTTAATATTTTATTCCACCGGACCCGTCGCAACGCGGTCTTGATTGCCTAGAGAAAAAGTGAAAGACGAATAAATATTGAATATTTATGTGTTATACACAACTTTTAGTTATTTCCATTTGACCACGAGGGAGAAGCTGTAGGTAAAAGTTAGTATAAAATAAAGAACCCTCTGTGATTCCAATAATATCCACTGATATTATTACACTCGAATTACTTCCATTATTTCTTATTACTGGCAATATAATTTCTAAGAAGCTTATGTAAGAAAAGAGAAATGACTGCTGTATGAACGAAAAATATAAATTAAGATTATAAGCACGATGGCTGTGGGTTCGATCTGACGCGGGCTAATAAAATATAAAGATAATAACAAGATAAAGCACAGCGTTAAGTTCTGCCATCGAACACTTTATGCGTCAAAAATTGGCGGAAACTGGGGAACCAAGTGTCGTAGTACTAGGTTCCCTGTCTATCATGCTATATGCGGAATATTGGGTGAAGCTTTAAAATCATAATTAATATTATAAATTATATTAATATTGTACCTCTACATTAATACTCATATCCGTTTTAATTTGTAATGTCACCGGCGTTGTTATACAAAGGAAATGGGTCAATGGAGTGATTGCAAACACAACCTACCTTATTTACGATTTATATGATAATTGGTAGAGGCCGTCGTGGCGGAGAGGTACAAGCGTGTGACTGTGAACGCGACGGTTGTGGGTTCGATTCCTATTCGTGGGAATGATATGTTTTACTATTTTATTTTTTTGGCAAAACGATGGATGGCAGGAAGGAGGCAAAGCAAACGTGTATCATTGAGTTTAGTCACTCAATACGCAATACCTCGAGAAATCGGCGGAAAGTGGGAAACGGAAGTGTCCACGGGGCAAAGCTAAAAAAAAATACAATTGGTTTTTGTATGGCGTAGTAATATGTAGACGCGATATTTGTGGGTGGAAAAATATGTGTTAATAGTAAAAAGGATTTTTTAACGTTCCGTTTGAACGGATACAGCATTTATTTCTGCTAACAAATTGACATGTAAAATTTCTAAAGTAAAAGAAAATACCAAAACTTTACAAATTTTGCATATATAACTTTATACCTATTGCTATTTATTAAAGATATGCTATCTTTAATACATAGCAATAGGTGTAAATGTCTAAAAAGTGATTAATAAGAAGAAGAACGAAAGAATAAGAAGACTAATTTTAAGAAAAGATAAAATAACTCATCCTCTCGAGTGGGAATCGAGCCCACAAGTAGATTCTACCCCACTTATGTCATAATACAACCTCAATTTTGAATCGTAAACCGCTATACAATAATTTCATAGCTCAAATATTCATATAGCGTTGCGTTTGATACCAAATGTACCGCAATTGGGCTGAGATATTGATGGTATTCCCTTATGTCATCTTGTAGCATAATAAATATTTATTTGTGGTCATCGTGGCTCAGTGGTTGTTTTACAATTATTTTTTTTTCTCCGCCCTAATAAGACAAAAGGTGGCGTTGAGTTCCGACACTCACTGTTTAGCACGGACAAAGTGAAAATAAAAAAAAAACAGTTTAGATTATTTGTCATTGGACTTAAAACTTCCATCCAGGCTAAAAAGAAATATTTGTGATAGATTTAGATATTTGTGATAGTAATAGACATTAGGTTCTGTTGTATTAGAAATTGTCTTTCTTATAATCACGACGATTGTGATAGTAAGTAAAAGTTACAAGTCAAAGTCAAGGTTTCGATTACATCCCGAGAGAACACAGAACTTGGCTCCCATACTTAATTACTATTAATCGATAATATAGCGTTCTAATTCAATGTATTTTCCTATGGTTTATGATCTAGCTTTCTTACTTTACCGTTTTTTATATTTCTTAACACGAATTACCAATAATATTATAACTTGGCTGAATACGCTTCTGCGTGTCTTAATATATATTTACATTTACTATATTATATACTTATTTATAATTTTTTCCAAGAGGTACAATTCTGTTCAACATTTTTCTGATGAAAAATAAGAACTCCACATCAATAGCTAAAACCATTGAGTAACATACTTTGTGGAAATTCTCTGGAGGTTCTATTTTCAATTTAGTTGCTGAATATGGTAATTTAAATTTATAGAGAGAACATTGACAATGCTACAAAAGTATTTGAGGCCAGTCGTGGCGCAGCGCTACAAGCGTTCGACTGTAAACAAGACGGTTGTTAGTTCAATTCCCACTTGGGGGAATGAAGTATTTAATATAACCGTGGCCAAATACTAGTTTGAAAATAAAAAAAAACTATTTATATATTTCTACCTATATAAAGACTTACTTAAATAACAACAAACGTTAACTACATGATAAACTATTATCTATAATGACATAACATTTTCATAATGTAGAAGGATACTTTATGTGAAAAGTTTTACTTGAAAAATATTTGATGAAATAATCGATATTCACATCAACTTCAGTGATTCGTGACTGGTTCTGCCATCTTCATTAATCAAAGTTGTAATAAAACATTGTAATTTTCATTATACTTTGTATTACAAAGTTCCTGTGTAACGCGAGTTATTCGAAATTTCACCAATTTTGGGGCATTATTTTTATGGTTTCTTTCGTCTAACCAATGAGCAGTATCTATTTTCAACTCTATACGCCTTCTTAGGATTCGAAATGATATCATATATTATATACGTTGGAACGTATGGCTTAGTGGTCGTTTCTAAATAAATAACGTATAAAAATTTGAACGTAGCGGGACTCTAACCCGCGCCTCCTGGAAACCGACCAGGCGCTCTGACCACTAAGCCATACGTGAACGTATTTATATATTTTTTAAGTAGGTACTTTTCTTTCCTAAGTGTGAAATAACATTTTAAAAATGTTAAAATTATATCCATAGTTATCAAGTTTTTCACACACGGACCAACTTTGCAATGGTGGTGTTAATATTTTTTTTTGCTTCATACTGCATCCTGCATTAAATCAGGGTAAGCAAAGAACCTAGTCTTAAGTCACTCCATACCACACTTTCCTACACTGATCTACGGGAAAGAGCGTGAAGAAAATTCGGTTTCATAAATAAATATAATAAAAGATTTTCCATAGAAATAAAGATAATGTAGGTCGTAGTCGTAACCCTAATTGGTATAACCGCATCGAGTTAGTTATTCACAGATTGTAAGTCGACAGAACCTACGTGTCACTTGTATGAGAAGGTAGCTTTGAATGGTCGAGTGTACTGGAATGATGTAGAATTATTTATTATTTTTAAACAATATTTTTTTCTTTTTGTTCTCAATAAAAGAGTGTTTTTATTGAGAACAAATATTTGTTTATTTTAATATGCTTTGTTTAACTTCCTTTTATTCGGTCGAGCTGTAACTGAGTAATTTTGTAATAAAATCTAAAAATCTGATTTACACGTACTTCTAATTGTTGTTGTGTAAAGTTGGCAATTATATGTAGATTCGACGAGAATACAATATAATTGTATCATCGGGCTGGTTTGTTGATGGAATTGAGATGAATGCCTAATGTAAACTAGTAATCATATATATCTAGTTTGTGCATTCGTTTTTATTTTTTTACTCTTAATTTTCAATTGTTAATTATTTATAGTAAGAAAACTTTGCAACGTATGTTTTTAAGTTTATTAACTTTTTGTAATTTATATCTGTATTTATTTTATTATGGAGATACAAGTATAGAGATTAATATTTGTATATGATTGCGAATGGTCGCGATGTTTTTGAATATTTCCTGGTAGATATCGAAAAGAAAACAAGATACTAAGGCTATCTTTTTCTTATCTCTTCATAAAACTTTGTAAATATAAATTCATACTGATTTTTTCATTTATTACAAAAGAACGTAGTAAATTAAAAGAAATAAAGTATACATAATTATACAAGGACTATGAAAACAATTAAACAATTGTGAATAATTTTTATTTTTCTTCTCTCAACTGCACACAATTTCCTATATTTTACTTCTTTCTCTATTTTCCGCTCTCCTTAACTTCACAAAACTTGTCGTGCTCATTTTAATATGCCTTAATATTAAATAATAAAACCTAAAAACTATTTTAGTCACTGTCAATTTAAAGGCCATATTTAAATATATTATTTTTTACTTGACCGAACACTATCCTGAGATTAAACACACACCGGTCGATCGACCTTCAGAGCTCGCGCCCTCCGAATTTGTGGCATACATTTCCATTCTCCGGAAGTTTTGATTCTTCGCTACAATATTACATATACATATATATGTATGTTTGTTTTTGATTTATGTTCTATTATTTAGACAATTCTGTTGTAAATGATATGTTATTTTGTTATATTTTATCTTGTAGTTATTATACTGTCAATTAAATCTTTTTTTGAAACAACTATCACGTTTATAGGTGATGGTTGTCGGTTCGAATCTCAATATTTATATCAATTGAATAGGTATTTTCCTTTTTTTTTCCAACTTCACACTGTAGTGCAGGATAGGCAGAGGGCACTTAGTATTAAAACACTCCATTCCCCACTTTACACCGAACTTTGGAGGCCTTGGAGTTGAGCGGTGGAACTCAACGACGCCGAGCATCAGAGCGAAGAAATAAAAATATACATAAATAAATTTCCCCGAGAGGAAATCGAATCCACGACCGTACGCCACGACAGCATCAGATATTTTCCTAATGCTATGTATATGCGGGATACAGTGTGAATCAAAAAATGAAAAATTGAAACTGGCAATAACAATTTTACTAAAAGTATTAAATTCTGCCATCTATACGGTATTCCAAGACCGTCTTACACACTAGAGACCTAAGTGCTAATAATTACATTTATTTAGAATTCTCCCCACATCTATCGGAGAAGCGGACGGGATCAATTTGCAGGCAATTTTGTTAAATCCCTATCAGAACACCCTTTATGGTATAATTTACCTTAAAGTAATTAGGTTAGGACCTAAAGTACTGTGACACACTTTCTCATACATTAGTATTCATGGGAGCTATCTTGAATCGGACGTTTCTTGTATAAAGAAAATTTTGAAACAAAAAGGAGTAGATGATTTATTGGTTCATATATTTTTTTGTATACGATTAATAGGGTTTGACTAATAGAATATCATAGATATAGGTATCGATATTAACCGTTTTCAAAAATGAATGAGCTTCTTAATTCGAAAGTATGCTTATTTTTTCACCTTAAGAAAAATGAAATAACTACCAATTCTCCACTCAATACTCAATGATTTCATACTTTGGCAACTCAATACTCAATGATTTCATACTTTGGCAACTCAATACTCAATGATTTCATACTTTGGCGGGAAGTGGAAAACAGAGTGTCCTAACACTTCAACTAAAAGAGCGGCGCTTAGTTCTAAAATTCGCCTGAAAAATGAAGAAATATTTTACCACTAAGTTCTCAACGTCGACCATGTTATACAAAACCAGCTTCAAATAAGAAAAAATATACCTGCACTAAAAAAGGAAAACGTGTATCTCTGGCATGTACCCAATACTTACGCTTCATAGAATTATAAAGAGCCTTGTAATTCCCGGCTTTTCACATAATAGCCTGTAGTGGCTCCCAAATTGACCGAATCGTCCTTTATTTTCAGTCCATTTAAATTCGTCGAGAATTTCGGCGTACATTTGTCGAGACGCTAGGAATAAATTTCAATATTAAAACAAGTCTAAAGCTGTTATTTGTTTTGATCGTCAGGCATCTGTTGTACTTGGAGTGAATAAATTTGACAATTAAGTAAATAAGTCACTGTGTTCTCCGTTTTTATCTAAATTTAGACATTCCTACGCGGGATACAGCGTGAAGCTAATTTAATTTAATTTAATTTTAATTTAGACATTCCTGCTCTGATCAAATTTCATCAAAAGCGATTCAGTAGTTTTTGAGACATGGGTATCCACGTATTTCTAGATGTCTTTTTGGATTAAGCCAGATAAAGAAAATATGATGGATATGATGTCAATAATATATTTTTTGAAAATATATAAAAACTTGAATGTAGCGGGATTCTTATATGTTTTCAAATAAGTAGTTTTCTTTCCTAAGTGTGGAATAACACTTTGATTTTACTGACTTTGGATATATATTTTTTTGCCATTTTTATACATTTTAAAAGAAACTCCTACGTGGTTGCGTGTAAAGTAAGATCGCATCCGTTTGTCAGTAGAAATGACTATTATATACGTTTTGCCAATGACTTCTTAATTTACGCTATCCACTCGTACTGCGCTGGATTTTTCCAAAATAAACTGACAATATACTTTAAACAACAAAAAAAAATATGAATGTTTAAAATTTTACACACTACAACAAGAGCTATTAGAATAGAATAGAAAACACTCAACTACACAAGAAACAGAATACGGGACCAAAAAAACTACTAGGTACTAACAGCGTATGGACAAATACAATTACATTGTACATACATATGTATAAATAATCAGCTTCACGCTGTATCCCGCACACAGCAGGGTAGGCAGAGGGAACCTAGTGTTATGACACTACGTTCCCCACTTTCTACCGAATTCTGGAGGCATTGCGTGTTGAGTGGCGGAACTCAACGCCGCGTTTTGCCTCGACACCAGAGCGAAGAAATGGAAATATAAATTTAAGTAAATATTTCATCTACTCGAGTGGGGATCGAACCTATAACCAGTCGGTTTTACAGCCACACTTTGTGCCCCTGCGCCACGACTGGCCTCTCTACGTATAAATAATTATTAAATATAGATACAAGCATCATAATAAATACATATGTAATAATATAAAAGGAAGATATGTTTATATAATATATTGCCAAGATGAGGCCATTTAATTTGTACTGTCAAAAAACAATCAAATGTTATGTAGAGCTAAGTATCTTACTCTAAGCACATCTCTTTAATCTCTACTTACTTCAAAAACATCACTAGTCAAACTGGAAATTTATGCTTTTTAGAGATTAAGTCCGCTTTTTGTGATTCTATATTTTTTATAATGTGTGCACTAAAGGAGTTCGAAACTTGGCTCTACATACAATTTGATAAGTTTTTACATGAAAATGTTTGTAAAGAAGTAAATGTTTTATATTATTCTTAAAAACAAATTCAGTCCCCCTAAAATAATTTCATATGGTAAAGACTGAACCATAATGTTAAAAAATATTAATTATTTTCTATGAAAAAAAAAAAATTGTCGCGACCGTTGCGCAGCGGCATAGCGTTTGACTACAAAAACCACGATTACGGGTTCACTACTCATTTGGGGCGAGAATAATTTTCATTTTCCTGTTCTGTTAATAACACAAAGCGCTGCTTTGAGTTTCATCACTTACCTTCCGACGGCACGAAAATTGAGCGGAAAGTAGTGAGCGGAGTATCTTAACGCTAGGCTGTCCGTCTTACCTGCTATATGCGGGATACGGCGTGTAGTAAAAAAACAAAAAGTAAAAACAGATTCTATCAACAAATCCAACTATACATACAGCGCGACTTGTCTGCCTCACGACAAAAAACGTGCGACTTCGTTTTTGTTCATTAGTATCTGACGCCTCCCGCTCTATCTCCGCTCCAATTTATTTGACTTTGTGCAATTTTCTTTGTAGCTAAGATATTATTAAGTAATTGAAATAGTATATTATAATAGATCAGTCCTATAGTTTGAGGCCAGTCTTGGTGCTGGGGTATAGTCGTGCGACTGTAAACTTGACAAGTTGTGGGTTCGATTCCCATTCCCAAATGAAATAATTATTTATTACATAAATACGTAATGCCTCCATAATTCGGTGGAAAGTGGACATCGAAAGTGCTTTATTTGGAATGAAATATCGTAACAATAGATTTTCGGGTTCCCTAGGGAGTATCTGCACCCTACTGTAGTTTTGATTTCTACTTTGAGGTATGTTTGTTATCTGAGTCATGCTTTACCTCATATATGCTTTTCCTTGAGCTTTGACCACAGGCAAAAATAAATTTTCAGTTCTAACCAGTAGTTCCTAAGATTAGTGATTTAAACAAACAACAACTCTTCAGCGTTATAACGTCAATATAGACAGGCATATAAAAACTAATCAAAACATTTCGTTCTCCACTCTCCTCCTATATCTAATATATTATGTTTATTGGAAATATATGCATAGGATAGGCCAGTCGTGGCGCAGGGGCACAAAGTGTGACTGTGAAACCGACTGGTTGTTGGTTCGATCCCCACTCGAGGAGATGAAATATTTACTTAATTTTATATTTCCATTTCTTCGCTCTGGTGTCGAGGCAAAGCGCGGCGTTGAGTTCTGCCACTCAACACGCAATGCCTCCAGAAATCGGGAGAAAGTGACGGACGGTGTTTTAACACTAGGCTCCCTCTGCCTACCCTGCTGGGTGCAGGATACAGCGTGAAGCTGATTTTTTATGTATAGAAAATTGTCACCTTCGCTGTAATAAAATAATGAAAATATTTTTTTTTCCCTGTAACCAAAAATCGCCGTCAGCCAAGCAAATCCCAACGACACAGCCAATAAATTATTTCTTCTATCCAAATCGAAAAGACCTTCGTTTATCTAACAGGTCAACCCAATAAAATTGACATACGACGTGCACGTATCGTTCGAATAACTACAGCTCTTGGACGTGATGCTTGGAGCTATTATGTTCCATTTTAAATGCATATTTTTTAGGGTTCCGTAGCCAAATGGTAAAAATGGATATATTATATTTGTCTGTCTATCTGTCTGTTTGTCATAGCCACTTTATTCCGAAACATTGACTCTACATTTAAAAGGTTATTATAAACAGCCTTACTAATTTTATATAAAAATAACTAAAATAATTAATAACCGGAGGACGGAGAGTTTTAGCATTAGATTGTTTCTGCCTTCCTTGCTATATGCGAAATACAAAATGAAACTAAAAAAATATACTGCAAATTGCAAATAAATAAGGTACCTTTACATTCCAAAGCCAAATCCAAGATAGTTTATTTTAAAATTACACAAAACGACACAAATATAGTATCTATTACAACGCGATAAGAACTATAATATTGTTGTATACATCTAAATATATGGAATTTTGCCAAATTTCAGGTACCACTTAAATTTCCGCTACATTTCGTTTGAAAACCTTTGACCCCCTTTTTCTTGTAGATATTTATACTTAAAAAAACATTTTTTCTTCACTTTCCAATTTTATCCCGCGTAACGGTATAGGCAGAGGAAACCCAGAGTTAAGACACTCCGTTCTCCACTTTCCATCGAACTCTCTCTTAGATGGAGATTGAACCGACAACCATCAACCTTACAGTAATATGCTGTCAACATAAAGTACCAAAGCTACGCTTTAAGTCCAAATAGAATCTCGAAAGCATTAATTCGCTTTAAATTTCACCTCGTGGTGATAATCTGTATAATAAATTTGGCTTAGTCTCACGTATTTCGAATTTGTAACGAACTTGCAATTTGTGTATTAGATCATTCAATGGATTCGATTCCCGCTCGGGAAAAAGAAATATTTTTTTGAGATACAACTCATGATTTTTTTAGTTGTATAGAAATACAGCAATAAAAATCACGATCACAATATATGAGAGCATATAGAGAGAATCAAGCTTAAAACCGCCTTTCCTTTTTTACCAGAACGAAGAATTTAAAATACATTCCTCTGAGCGGAAATCAAACCCACAACCGTCGCGCTTAAAGTCAGACACGCCACGTGACCTTAAATATGTTCCCAAATTAATATTATTTCATGTTTACCTTATGGACATATGAGCAATATATAGTATTTTCATATTTTTATTTGCATATTGTATATTTGGAAAATATAATTTTAATATTAATATTAATTTAAGTTGACTGTATAAATTCACTGTTAATTTTACCTTAAATTTATATAGTATGTTATATAAATAGAGCCTAGTTTATGAAATGATTAATTTTTGTACACAGCATGCTTTTGATGTTTAACAGAAATAAATCCTCAGATTACATCAAAAATACCACCAACGTGACGTAATAATAGTTATAGCACATAGTCCTCTTCGATAAATGGATTACCCAATACAAAAAATGTCAATTACATCAAATAGTTCCTGAGAAAAGCGCGCTTAACCAACTTTTCAGCTTTGTAATATAATAAGAAAATAAGTAAAAAATATATAATAAGAACATTTTAAATAGATATTTTGTATTAAAATCTCTTTAAATTCAACTCACGTTAACAATAATCTGTGTGATAAATCCAGCTTAGTTTCGAGTATTCCGCCTTTGCTACGTAACAGAATGGAGCTGTTAGTAATGTAGCATAAATATAATTTCAAAATTAGAATATAAAGTAGATTGAGGCCGTCATGGCGCAGCGGCATAGTAACTGACTGTAAACGCGACAGTTATGCGTTCCCTTCCTTGTCAAAAGAGAAAGAGAAAAGAGAAAAAGAGAGAAGAAAAAGCACGGCGTTAAGTTTTGCCACTCATCCGCAATATATCTAAAATTGGGCGGTGTGTGGGGAACGGTTTGCCTTAACACTAGTTTCTGTCTGCCTACGTTGCTATATGCAGCTTACAGCATGAAGCTTAAAATACACAAACCAGAAAAGATAAAAAGCATAGTGATTCAACACCTATCTCATTTCAAAAGTATCTATATCTATCTATCTATATGTTTTTTTGGTCTAATCGGCAAAAAATCGAATATAGTTCGTTATTAAAAAAAATTTTACCTTAAAGAATCTCCATAGAAGCAAATTGTTTTGTGAAATATATTCCGAGCTTATCTAAGCATACGCCGCAATGCGTTAAATGCGTAAAAGAAAAATATATATATAAATTTTCTACCTATTTCATCAATACATTATCTATACACAAATTAAATATATTGCCTGTTTTAAACATTTTTAAAGTGTTATTTATTTCTAACTTAGGAAAGAAAAATACTTTTTTAGAAACGTGTAAACAGTTTTACGTACAAGTACGTCTAACGGGTTCAAATCTCACCAGAGCATCTTGGACGGTTTCCAAGAGGTGCAGGTTGAAATGAAATATATATATATATATATATATATATATATATATATATATATATATATATATATATATATAGAGAGAGAGAAAATAGTATATAGAAAAATATATTTAATTTATGAAATTTATATAATAAAAGGCAAAAAAGTGTAAAATAAAGTGTATTCATTTTGATAGCATAATTTACGAAACATTGAGTGTTGAGACGCGAAACTTAACACCGCACAATGTCTGAGAGAGGAGAAGTGAAAATAATTTAAATGTTATAAGCAATTTACAATATTTACATTTCAATTTCACAAACATGTAGTATTTAAAAGCTAATATAAAATTCATATTTTTATACACGCTGTATCGTGATGCACGGTATATTGCGGGTTGCAACCTTATTATAAGATGATATGAAATATAGTTTTATATTAAATTCGTTGGTGGCTCATTGGTATAGCACGTGACTGTAAACGCAGTAGTTGTTATTTCGATTCCCACTCGGGAGAATGAAATATTTAATATTTTCATTTCCTTACTCTAGTAATCAGGCAAAGCGTGGCGTTGAGTTCTGTCGGCAACACGCAATTTTTGGAGAATTCTATGAAAATTGAGGAACGTGTCTCAACTAGGTTCCCTCTGCCTACCGAGCTTGATGCATAAAAGACATATAATGTTTCGAATTCCATAAGAAAGCGGATAAAGGAATGTCTTGTCACTAAACTCAAGGAGAGTTTCTTTGAATATAAGGAAAATTAAAATAAAAGAGAATTAAATAGAAGAGAATAGAATTAAAGTAGGCTGATGGAAAATAGTGTTAAGGCTCTCTGTTCTACACCCACGGCTCAATTTAAAAGTCTTGGCGTGTTGAGTGGTGGAACTTAACACCGCGCTATGTCTAATTAATATTCTACCATATAAAAGCGGAATGCCGTTGAGTTTGGTAAAGCACTACTACTGAAAAGGCAATGCGTTATTGCATTCCAATTTCGTTCATTGCACGTTTCCTAGAATTTATAGTTGAAACTTACAGGAAATCCTTGTAGAAAGAACTTCTATAGAAATAGTTCATAAATTTTCTCAATATATTTCATCTACAGTAGAATTGTAACTAATATTTGCTTCTTCTCTTTTATATGTAGTCATATAGTTCTGGAGATGAAGTATTATTTTGTAGATCAAATTTTGTATTTTTTTTATTTCATGCTTTATACCTAGCGTGATAACGTGAGAGAATAGAACATCAAATGCATCTTTCCGCATACTTCTTTCCTTCCTTGACCTCGCCATACTGTCGTCAACCTTTTCGATTATATATATATATATATATATATATATATATATATATATATATATATATA
>JAATLQ010034203.1:0-21509 GCA_013421005.1 Heliconius erato x Heliconius himera
TCGATTCTCATTTAAGGAAATGAAAAACTTAATATTTTCATTTTCTCTGGTAACAAGGCAAAAATGCAGCGTTGAGTTCCGCCACTCAATACGTAATGACTCTAGATTCGACCCAAAATAAGTACACTACTCTGCCATGTTACTCTGCTACGGTACAGCATGAAGCAAAAAAATATAGTATATATATATATATATATATATATATATATATATATATATATATATATATATATATATATTGAAACATCAACTAAACCACTTAATCAACCATTAATACTTTATTAAAAGAAACCAAGAACTTCAAAACTAACAATAACAAACGAAAATACAACATTACAATTACACATACTACCTGTCATATCAAAAACCTCATATCACGGTCTCTTCATAGTTGATTAAGATATGCCACGAACAGGCGGAATGCTTTAATAGAAATATGGTCAAGTGGATGACAATCCATGCTAGATAATATTTATTAATAGGATATTCCGTTTCTTATACTTGGAAGAAATTTACTTTAATAAATGTATCAAAACTATTTTTACATTGTTCTATTTTTTTGTATTTTATCTAAAATAAAATTGAATATATGGTATACATGTAAAAACACAAAAAAATTAAACACAAAAATGGTTACTGTGGGTTATCTTTAAGAGATGAACATACTATGTGCTGAAGACTATATAACATTACAGTATATTTCTTTATTTAGCCGTACATAACCAAATAACAAAAATAATAAACTCCATCGAAACGAGAGCGCTGCAGAAATAATAAAATATATTCAAGTACATCGTACTATAATAGCAGTCAATATCATTCGTTCTAATGAAAGTCGCGACACCATATGTCTTATAAATAAGTCACAATAAGGCATTTTGTGACAAAAATAATTGATGATTGCAAGGTTTCCGTTGCATTGACCGTTTCTTATAAATAAAATTGAAGTGTCTATTTGTGTTTTTAAAACAACTGTGTTTGTGCAAATGCATGTGGTTATTTAAATGATATATAAATACAAAAGAAAAAACAAATTTATAATCATTGTCTGTCTGTATTTCTATTTCCCCGAGCTACTGTCCGGACCAGGCTGAACTATTTTTTATAAGACTTTCAGTGACCGATATACTTTTATCCCGGAATTTACCCGGGAATAACATTTTACACGTTTTCCATGCACGCGTTTTATTAGATTATTTATTTATTATTACATTTATTTTGATTAGGATGAATACCAAATTATAAAAAATACATTAACATATAAATAACCCGATAAATTTAAGTTTAAATTAAATATATTAAAATGTTTACTGTAGCTCAACCTTCAGAGATAAACATTTACACTTGGTAATAGATGTTTTAATGGACAATATTTTTGTAAAACTGTTTTATGTGTCTCATAAGGTTAAATCAGCGCACGCCATGTAACCTTTTCTTAAAATAACAAAATGTCTTACTGCATAGCCACGATTACAGATGTAATTAACATGACAAAATAAATTAAATGTCAAATTGAATCGAAAATATTACAAATATATGGAAAAAAGTAACCTATGTCAATCCCAATACCCTCAAGTATCTCTATATTAAATTTTATCACAACCGTATCAGCGGTTCGGCCCTGATTCCTTCACCGACAAACAGACAGATAGACAGACAGACATAGTTGTTTTCGAATTTATAATATAGGTATGAGTAAATAAAAAAAGGGAACAAAGTAAAACAAAATTGTGAATAAAACTTTTGCGTATATTTGTTTTATCATTTGTATATGTATTTTTCTTAACAAAATATCATATATTCATTTCTACTTTTAAAAAAACTTTTCTTATTATATTTTGTTTTTCGTTTTTTGGAGGCCAGTCAAGGCCAGTGTGCGTCACGCAAGAGCACAAGCGTGTCACTGTTATCGCGACGCTTATGGGATCGATTGAAATCGAATGAAATATTTAATATTTTTATTTGCTCGTCCTGGTAATGACTCAAAGACCGAAGTTGGTACACGCTGTATCGTGCACATAGCATGGTAGGCAGAGGGAAACTAGGAACATAGTACTAAGACACTCCGTTTTCGTCAATGGTTCCCCCGAGCGAAAATTGAATCTACATACCGTCATGTTAAACTCTCTGCTGCTGCGCCACGATGAATCTTAAAAAAAATTATCTTAGACAAAAATCGAATTGACAACCTCTAAAACATTTTCACAAATTCCACCCAACAATTTAGAACCCTACCAATGTAAACTGAAACCTTTATTTCAACTTTCTATTTTAGTTAATCAAGAGAAGCAATCAAACGTAACAATATCTGTTAATTAATTACGCTCGAAGATGCTCCGATATTGAAATGTTTTAAATAGTGTTCGATATCTTAAGGTAAATATTTAGGAGGTGTTCAACCAGAAATATGTTTTAGAAGGAGGTAGCGGATTCAATATGGCTTGATACATATATTGTGAGTCTAGTGCTTTTTAGAATTTAAAATAATATTTAATTTGCTTAATGGGTTAGATTTGTGAAATATATTGATTTCTTTAGAAGTATTATTTATATATATTGCTGAGATATACGTAGATTAGTTGTATAATAATTGATGATAGTAATGTGCCGCTCTCTATCTGCTTTTCATTACTATTGAAAATTTATAGATTTAATAGATGCAGTTTCACATGTATTTAACTTTTTTTATATTTTATGTTATAATAATATTTCCAAGTGGAACCCACAACCACCACGTATCCTACTATGGTGTTATTTTTTTTAGATTCACCCTATATATATCGCGCATATAGCAGTCAGAAATAATCTAGTGTTAAGAAACTCCGTTCCCCACATTCCGTATTGAGACATTGCGTATTGAGTGGTGGAACTTAACGCCGCGCTTAGTCTTTTCAACAGAGCGAGCAAATGGAAACATAAATCATGCCTCTGAATTATGGGAATAGAACCCACCCACGGTTGTCGCGTTTACCGTCAGTGTTGGTCGCAGTGTGTCATTGCACCACGACGATCTCAATACAATATTATATTATTATTTATTGTTTTAAAATCTTAATAGACAGTTAAGATCTGCATGACTTGTGAGAATACATATATAAAGCCGCTAGCTCTAATGGACTTATCTTGTCACTAGTGACATTATACGTCTGTATATAAAACAAATCGATATACGTAGTAGGTTCGATCAAACGTGGGCTTAGTTTCTAATTGTTTTAATGAATCATTTGATGGTAATACTAATAATTTACTTTATGTTTGGAAGTATCTTTGGGCCTAAAATTAATAGAATGTTGGTCAAAGTTTATTGTAAAGTCGGTCGTTACATAGAGCATTATGATAAATTACTTTATTTAACAATTGGGGGCAACGTGCTCAAATAAGCGCGAGGCCAGTCGTGGCGCAGGGGCATAAAGTGTGACTGTAAACGACTGGTTGTGGGTTTGACTCCACTCGAGGAAGTGAAATATTTATTTATATTTTCATTTCTTCGCTCTGGTGTCGAGGCAGTAAGCGGCGTTGAGTTCGGCCACTTACCACATAATGCCTCCAGAACTCAGTGAAAAGTGGGGAACAGAGTGTTTTAACACTAAGTTCCCTCTGCCTACCCTGCTGTATGCGGGATACAGCGTAAAGCTGTGCTCAAATAAGGATTATATTTTTTAAACTTAACTTAAGAAAGATCATTTCATTTCTCAACAATTTATTGCCGTCATATAGAGTATACAGTGAAACCCATATTGTAAGCATTCATCGTCGCGTATAGTGGCAGAATGAAATTATATTAGACTAAAACAAAATGGAAACATAAAGGAATAGTATTTTTTATTTTTTAGCATCACATAGTATATACGTATATACGTAGCAGGGTACGCAGAGGGATTAGTATTAAGACATTCCGATCCCCACGTACCGCCGAGTTTTCAAGACATTGCGCATTGAGTGGTGAAACTCAACGCTGGTTATCGAATCTGTATTACTCCAGTAACATATCGATGTTACTAGAGTAAGAAAATGAAAATATTAAATAATTAAATCTAAGTGGGTATCGAAACTAAAACAGCTATGTCTCATATCAATAAAAAGTTTTCATATACATTTATATTCCAACACGGGGCTAGGATAAGGTTGGCGTTTTATACGGCACATTTAGCAGTGGATGGCGATAGGCAGAAGAAATAAATAACAGCACAAAATTGTTTTACGTTAACGAGAAGCTCGTATCTTTATAAATAAATTGAATTATAAATAAAATATTCAAATATTTAAATGTAACTACAACAGTTATGAGATCGATTCCCACTCGAGTCAATAAACGATTTTAATCTCTCCGCTCTGTCAAGACAAATCGCGGCATTGGGTCCCGATACTTAACAATGCTTGGTATTAGGACTAAAAAAAAGATAGGGAATGTTTTGAAACTAAGTTCTTTCTGGGTCTCCACCTACCATGCCATAAATGGTGAAGTTAAAAAAATTTCTAATATTTTTATATGTAAGTAGATACTAAATATTGTAATATGTAAGTAATATACTGTGCCTTATTATTTCGCTTTATCACTTTATTAAATTTTATACAGCGATCGTTTTAGCATACTAAAGTATTCATATTCACATATTAAACACGTTACGGCACACAAATTCAAAGGTTTTAGGGATTTGTTTAGGTATTCTTTCTTTTGCCATAATTTTGTTATATATTCTCACGTTATTATTTATATTCTCATTTATCTATTTGAGTATCAGTTGAGGTTAAATAAAACTTACTTTTTAGAAAGCATAAAAATTTGAACGTATGTAACAGATAATATAATACCTCGCATTACACCAGCCAGCCAGCTATTTAATAATAATAATAATATAATACTTTATTGCACAAATAAGAAGAAGAATAAAATACAATACATTATAACAACGAATAACAAGTGTGCAATGGCGGCCTTATCACTAAAAGCGATCTCTTACAGGCAACCAAAACAAAAACGTAAGAATTAGATTTATAAAAGAAAGCAGAAAGGTGCAAAAAGTACTAAGAGATACATAGATCAATATATAGTGAATGCAAAATTGTTTTAAACATACAAATATACAAACAAACATACATACATACATACATACATACATACATACATACATACATACATACATACATACATACATACATACATACATACATACATACATACATACATACATACATACATACATACATACATACATACATACATACATACATACATACATACATAAATAATTTAAGATAGTACTGTTTAAGACGTCGTTTAAAAATCCCAGTCGACTGGGAACGTCTTACTTCCAATGGCAGCTATTTAATACAATTATATTCTGTCTTATACTTCAATATGATATGAGTTAACTAACAATAATAATATATGATAATAATTATAATATACATAATAATGGTAATAAAATATAATCAATATTAATTTAGTATTAGCATATAAAGTATAATACTTTTCTTATTTTTAAGTATAATTATTTGATATTGGGAAATGGAACGTGTCTAAATATGAATTGTAAAAGTGGGTAATTGTATTTTAAAAAGAGTATAAAATAGCATGTATCGATTGTACGGAGACACAAATTTGTAAACCTCTGAATATAAACATAGTGACATAACTCTTGTTTTACTTCCGCCCCACTAAAGAACTCTCGCCATCCACCTTCGTCATACGTAGCGGGATTTGAACCCGGGCCGCGCCACGGTTTCCAGTTACGTTAATTTTTTTATATTTTCTAAAAAGCATTTTTCTTTCAGGTCTAAGTGTATTAAAGTATGGAATAACACTTTAAAAAAAATTATAAAATAAATAAAACTTGTTTTATTTATTTTCGCACGCTGTGTCCCGCACACAGCAGGGTCGGAAGAGGGAGTTAAGACACTTCTTTCTCCACTTTTCCCCGGATTCTGGAGGTATTGCGTTTTGTGCTCAACGCCGCGCTTGGCCTCGACGCTAGAGCAAAGAAAAAATAAACCTTTAAATAAATATGTCATTTCCCTCTAGTGGGTATTGAAACCACAATCCGTCTTACTCAATCTTCACCTCATTATTACATAATAATAAATATATATATACATATACAGGGTGTTACGCCAGACGTTATGACGGATCAACGGTGGCAAAAACCCACAGCCACAAACCCGACAGTCAGGATATATTAGGCAATTCTATTCAAAAATCTGAGTTTTTACAAAAAAAATCACAACTTCCCTAATGTACCTACTGGGGTGAAACGGATAAGTACGTAAGTCCTCTACCCATAGAGCACGTCGATCGTGTTACACTGTAAAATCTCTATTATTGCATTTATTCTTCAAAAAATAATAAACATTATTAATAGAACACTGACTTAATACATTAATCAATTACATTGGTGTAAATACGACGTAATTAAAATTAAATATTCAATTATAAATTTTGCCCGTACTATGTATCGCTATAATTCTTTGAATAAGTACATATTAATAAAGCGATTTTACGTGTAGAGCCTTTTGCTTACACAAAGAGAATATGGACTTTACAGCCCACCCCTTACTTATAACTATAATATGTATTTAACAGATTCGTACCCGCACTCGATAGACAGACTAACAAAACGTCTACTGTCGACGGTGGTTTTCATACTAATGATATTAGTGCCTACGAGATTGTGTTTGTCTGCTTATACTAGCGAATGTGTGTATGACGTATGAATAAGGGGCATGTATGGCTTCTCATTTGTTGAAGCCTGATGTTTTCCGAAGTCTTCTACCACTATCTAAATTAAACACGACTAGGTTTTAAACATACCTATATTTTGCTACATCGTACTTCAACCAGTTTTACTTGAAATATTCAATGTGTTGTAGTAGAAGGGAAATATTATTAGGTTTTATTTTTTCTATTTCTAATAAAAAATACGCGCATTTTCATAAGTTTAAAACTTGGTAATCTTTTACATAAATATCTTTTATTTGATAATTTTGCTTATAATTAAAAAAATATATATTGGCCAAGAAAGAGTTACTCTCTGACTTGATTTCATCGCTAGCGGCTATAGTAATATACAATAGTTATAAATTAGTAACAATTTTAATTAAATATTAATTTTGCTTTTATCAATCTCTTACTACTTCCTTATATATTTATATTTCTCGGTCATTTCTTAAATAATATAGCGTTTTGTTCATACACAATACATATCAAAGCGAAATATTGCTGGTTGTTTTGTTTTACTTTTACTGATCCTAGATATTTGTTTTTAGATTATATAGTACAAAATAAACATATTTTAGAGCTTTAAATGATTATCTATACTAATAAAATAAAGCGGAAGAGTTTGTTTGTATGTTTGCTTAAACGCTAAAATCTCCCGAACTACCGGTTCGATTTTCTTGTTGTTTTGTATGAAAGCTACATTCTTCAGGAGTGCTATAGGCTATATAACATTACAGTTGAATTCGTAGTTAGCCGTAAATAATGAAATACCAATAATTAGGAATGTCATCGTAATAATACCTTATAATCTATCTGTTATAAATAAATCACAATAAGATATTATGTGACAAAAAAATATTGAAAATGCAAGGTGATATTTAAACTTTTTTCTATTTATATATACTGAAACTTGTGAGCGAAAGTTACTCCATCATCAAGGAAATGAAGATAATTTGGATTTACAGCACGTAAATTGAATGTATACTATTCGAACTCAACGCCGCGCTTTACCTAAACATCAGAGCGAAGAGATGAAAATTAATTAAATATTTTTTTTAGAGTGGGAATCGAACCAACAACCTGTCGCGGTTACAATCACACGCTGTTGTCCCTACGCCACGATTGGCCTTAGCTGTTCTAAGATCGTCTACAGTCACATTAATTTAACTCAATGAGAATAGCGAAAGCAGAACATAATGAAACAAAAACAATCTACGAACCGTTTAAAGCGTCTGTCATTGTCTCGACGAGGGCTTCAATTAAGCCGATGTCGGTAATGGGGACACTATTAAAAAGTAATTTACATTTGCTACGTAAAGCTTTTCATTTCGTTTGTAAAATATTTTAATTATAAAGTCATAGTGCGGTGTTGAGTTCCCCTAATCGACATAAAATTCAAGCGTAAAGTGAACTCTCGACACTAAATAATAGGTTCTCTTTTTCTACCATGTTATCCTTGAAAAATTTAAAAATAAAAAATATATATGGCGTTGATATATTAATTCTCGAGGTATTGCGTAGTTGACTGGCGGAACTTAACGCCACGCTTTGCCTCATAACCAGAACGAGGAAATGAAAATTCCCACGGGTAAAAAAATATACACAAAACAGTATATACTAATAAATTTAGATTTACACCGAATTTCAACCTGCGATAATCGTAATTATAGCCAGACACATCGCTACTACCTAAATTGATAGTGGTACAGCAAATCGGCTTACCTTAACAGTTAGGTAGTAGTAATACTAAATGCACTATTAAACACTCAGAGTGCCATTTAGTGATTGGTTATTCCATTATTTATAAACATATTAGCAACTCGCCCGCAGCTTCTTAAGCTCCACAATTATTAATTAATTAAAATTCTAATATTTTATGTTTGCAACTTACTTATAATGATTTCAAAAAAATCAAATCAAATCAGCTTCACGCTGTATCCCGCACACAGAAGGGTAGGCAGAGGGAACATAGTGCTACAAGACACTCCGTTCCCCACTTTCTACCGAATTCTGGAGGCATTGCGTGTTGAGTGGCAGAACTCAACGCCGCGCTTAGCCTCGCCAGCAGAGCGAAGAAATGGAAATATACATTTAAGTAAATATTTCAATATAATGAATTGTAATATAAAAATTTCGTCTTGTTTGTTTATTGGCGTAACTCTTATAAGTTTTTTTTTTAAATACGACTTACATTGCTATTTAAGATCGGTTCAGTAGTTTTTTTATAAATATATGTTATTTTTTTTCCTAAAGGGTTTCGCAGTATAGTGATAATTTTTAATTTCTAGATTCAAGGGAATTCCGTATGGTTAAAATATACTATTTAAATGATATTTATGCTATATACTCGTATTGCTATTTATCAAACATATAAATACAACTACAACTTTAAACTTAATATGTAATATGATTTGAATGTTTATTTTTTTTATTTTAGCTTTACGCAGGCAGGCAGGGAACTAGGATATCTAGAGTAAAGACACTCCGTTCATCATTAGCACTTCTTCCCACCTTTTTCCCACCTTCCACTGAATTCTTGAGGCATTGCCTGTTGAGTGGAACTTAACTCTGTGCTTTACCTCAGTATTAGAGCGAGAAAACTGCTGTGCCAAGACAGCTTTACTTAAATTATCCCTAAGTTCTCATTTTTTATTAAGTAAGAAAAAATATTTAAAACAGCCATCGGAGCGCAACAGTACACCGTCTGTATACGTTATTGTTGTGGGTTCAATTCTCACGTAATGTCTTGATTTTAGAAAATAGATTAATATATATTAGAAAATAGTTTGATATTAGAATAGACCATATGTTTTGACTAAAATATTTAAAAAAGTGAAACAAAAACAGGGGAAATGTTTTATACTCTTTTTAATGTCTTAATCTCATATATAGAATAGGCGCTGTTAATCCATTTCCAACTACACCGTGACGACACCAGGTGTTGACATTGATCGACGTGTCGTTTACCAAACGCAGTTTGATAGCGACCACTCGCTAAATATTTTTATTTCCATTTTTTCGCTCTGGTGTCGAGGCGAAGCGCGGCGTTGTGTTCTGCCATTTAACACGCAATGCCTCCAGAACTCGGCAGAAAGTGGGGAACGGAGTGTCTTACACTAGGTTCCGTCTCCCTACCCTGCTGTGTGCGGGATACCGCGTATAGCTAAATTATTTTATTTATTTTAAGTAATTCATTTCTCTCAGTGGATATCACACGTCACTGCACCATAGTGGCAACAATATAATGGCTCAAAATCTACCCACTACCACTACCGTTATTAAAAGAAAACATATTTTTTTATGGAAAAATTTAATCAAATCCTCTTTTTATTTTCATCTTTCTTGACCTAAAATATGAACATGAATATATTATAAAGTTACATTAAATCCAAGTAGCTTTTCATTTTTCATACATTTCTGTTGCTCGTTCCGACCTACTTGCTCCGCTATTCTGCTAGTTATCGTGAAAGTAAGCTGAAGAAACTCATACAAATGATTAACGAATTTATTCACGTTTTGGTTTACTCGAATTATTGATATAATATAATAGCTGAGCATGTGAATTTGCTTGTTATAAACGCCATTATAGTGCATTTTTCAAGTGTCTGTTTTACATTTATGGTTATTGCAGGTTCGATCTCGCAAGTTGTCGGGAATGTGATAAGGGTATAACAATAGCGGCTCGAGGATCCAAGGTCGCGTACCCCGCGTGCGTATATTTGTCCTTCGAACAAATATCGGACGTATTAGTCAGAATACCCTCTTTTTTGTGGAGTACGTGCTTATAAAAGTTTATTTATTTTAAGATTTATTTAATTTAATATTGAAAAACAAACAATTGACGTATAATCAATATATTTGACGACAAACTTATTTACACAATAATTAACAACATAGCCAATAAAGTTTTTACAAAAAAAAAAAGAAAAAACGATTAGTGAACTTAATACAAAAATAAAACAAAAAAGGAAAGTTATTGCAGGTTCGATCTCGCAAGTTGTCGGGAATGTGAACAAACGAAATATAATATGTGTATAAATATAAATATGTATCTAAATGCCAATATAGAAGAATATAAAAACTAAAGTGAAATTCGTGAAACTTGGTTTATATTTCTTCATGGAGTTCCGACTTTGCTCCAAATATCATAAAAATAGGCACAGCGGCTTCGTTTGCAATTGTAACAGAAAGTTTTTATAGGTTTTTCCTACTTCGCCCATTGTGGTACTAATAAATTTATTTCTTTAAAATATATTAATATGGTAGCCTAAAGTATGGAAAAGCTACACTGGCTTCTAATTGTTCGAATTCGTTTTTAATTGAATTGAATTGCTTTTTATCTGCCGACACACCATTTTTTTCTGCTTCTGACTGAAACAAAGATGACCCAATTTATACAAGCTGGTCCGATGTACCGGGACTCATTACCCTTCCAACGAGTTTCCTGGTGGAAAGCACACTGCACTCGACCTCTCATGAGTATATCTGCGAGTTCTTTACATTGTTTCGTTAGACAGCCAATAATCCACATTGTAAAGCGAAGTTTCCATCTAAGTACTAATGTTAAAGACATTGTGCCAGCACTTGAGGTAGCCCTTGCCTACTTGTCATCGTGGTGTAGGGCGGAGTATCTGCGCGTCGTGCGCCCTAGCCGTACCCAATCGCTTCTTATTTCGATTTATATTATGGCGAGTTGTGGTTTTTAGTGGAGCGATTGCCATCTGACCTCTAAAACCAATTTTATGGGAGAACACGAGGGGAGAGGAGTAAGACAGGTAAAATAAGGGAGGGAGATAGAATAGGTAGAAGGCGGAAGCTAAGGAAAGAGGGGGAAAGGAAGAACACTACTTTTATGGAGTGGATGAGGGTATAACAGTAGCGGCTCGAGGATCCGGGGTCGCATACCCGCGTGCTTATATTAGTTCTTGGAACAAATATCGGACAGATATTAGTCAGAATACCCTCTTTTTTGTGGACATACGTGCTTATAAAAGATTATGTATTTTAAGATTTATTTAATTTAATATTGAAAAACATACATTTGACGTATAATAAATATATTTGACGACAAACTTATACGCTAATTAACAACATAGCCAATAAAGTTTTCACAAAAAAAAAAGAAAAAAAGATTAGTGAACTTAATACAAAAATAAAACAAAAAAGGAAAAGCTTGTTTTTTTTAAAGAGACGAAAATATTGACTCTCTCATGCCAATATCACAATATACTCTACACTCCAGCTGTACACTTTATTATATTTGTAGAAGTCATAGAAATAACAAATTTTCTCTCGTAATCTAAGAAATGTTTGCAGCAATTCATTATAATTTACAAGCGGGTAGAATTAAGTTGGTGCCGCAGCTGTTAGGAGCGGGTGGGAAGTGCATTTTACAAGTGAAATTACACATTAAGGAAGAAATGTATGAAGTAAGGAGTGGCCCTGTACAAAACAAAGAGTGGTTGTAGTGGTAATTGATATAATAAGAAAATAGATTTGTTTTGTGACCAAACCATCAATTTTCGAAGAGAAAAAGAAATTAAAATTTATTTTTGAATATGAATTTTAAACAAATTTTTAAACTAGGTTCTTATTTGTTTATTTTCAACTGCAATTTAGTAAGGAATCATTATTATTTAATGGCAATGAACACTTTAGTGAAAATTATCATTTTATCAGAAAAGCATAAGCTTTCTTTTCATAAAAGATCTAAAGTTTTAATGTTTTTATAACATACCCAGCTTTTTCACAAGTCATTTACGAGGTATTCGATATAAAATGGCTTTTAACCTAAAAGAAATTTATCCACCTCAAATAAAAGAAAACACTTGTGCTAATTGTTAAGAATTGAAACTTTTCCATTCAATCCTTTCATATGTGAACGTCTTTTGATATAAACGTATGGGTGTTTTGTTGTCTATACAATGTCAGCAATTTGTCACTTTCCGCTTGATGTCTTTATTATAATAAGTAATTTTATGTCGTATTAAATAAGATCTAATTATTTTGATAGCAAATTAGTAGATTGAAACTCAAAATATTTGTACTTTTAGCCTGTACGCAGTATTCAGAGGGATCTTGGGAACATTGTCAAGACATTCCGTTTTAATGGGAAACAAAGTATGCTTGCAGTTTACCATTCTTCACCTAATTCTTGATTTATTACATATGGGGGAACTCAACCCTCAACTCAACCTAACTTTGTTTCGTTATCAGGACGAGAACATTAAAATATATCACTTCATTCCTGTAAGTGAAAAACGTCAGTTTTATATGTATGTTGTATCCCTCCCTATGCTGTGATGACAACTTCTATATAATATCTTTGTATTATTTTATTTTGAGCCAAAAATGTCATAAGTACTTTTATTTTCTATTTACTTTGAATATGATAGTTAATAGAAGTACTGATATTTTTTTTTAAACTCACGCTGCATCTCGCTAACAGCAGGTTTGGGAGAGTGCCCTTAGTGTCCAAACACTCCGTTCTCCAAAAAATACATTTTAATTTAATTTTTCATTCCTTAGTCTTAACACAACGTCCCCAGGCACCCTATATGTGCTGGATGCTGTAAAACTACTGAAAAAAAAATGTTCTTATGCTCAAATCTTTCTGTAAATAACATCAGGATAAAATACGCTTAAAAGGTTTTTTCCGTTTCATCGTACATTTTATGAACGCTGTAAAAGCCTATAAATACGGGGGAAATGGTAAAACGTTATCGAATGTGTTGCAAAAATCCTCAGCCTTTTATTGGTTTCTTACATACTTCAAGATTTCAATATAAATTTCGCATTTCTTGTAGAAAATTTCATTTGAGTAAAGTTGGTTTTGGTACTGGCGAATGATTGTAGCAAGTTCGATTTTGTGTTAATACAAAGTATTTGTTTCTTTATTTAGGTAATTATATAGAGTAGTTATGTTAGTTCTTGTTATGTTAATGTGTAAAAGAATGTTGAGGCCGTTGCGACGGAGCGGCACATCACCTGACTTTAAACATGTATATGGGTTCGATTCCTCCTCAAGAGAATGAATTATTTTCATTTCCCCACTTTGATAACACAAGACAAAGCACGGCGTTTGGTTATTCTACTCCACGCTATGTATCAAAAATAGGACAGTGCGCGTAAATAAGTGAATTTTAACATTAGGTTCCCTATCCCTACCCTGCTGTATGTGGGGTACACCGTGAAGCTGAAAAAAATGTAAAAAATATAGTTATAATATTATGTTTAAACCCGAAGGCTTACAAAAATCTACCACGATAAGCCTTCTTAAAGGGTAAGCCGTACGTTACCTAACATCTTCTATGAAGAGAGTTTCTCTTTGAGCTTTAAGTTATAAACCTTTAAAGTTTCAATTCAGGTTCATACATCTTAATATGAATTATGAACACATGTTGAAGACGAAACTGAGTATGTTATAACTTATTTATGAGACCGTCATTGCGCAGTTGTTATTCATCTAAATATACTTGTACATGGTAGTTGTGGGTACAAATTCGCTTAGGATTTAATATAATGTATTCGTACTTTATATTGTCTGTCTTTTTTCAGTTTCACGTTCTATTTCACATGTAGCAGTAGCTGTAGGGTAGGCAGAGGGAGACTAGTGCTAAGACACTCTGCTCCCCACGTACCGCCGAATTTTGGAGACATTGCCTGTTGAGTGGCGGAACTTAATCCCGTTATTTGCCTTGACACGAAGAGCGAGGAAATAAAAAAATATATATTCCATTTCTTCGAGTGGGAATTGAACCCACGATCTGTCACGATTATATTTACACATTTATGCACCTGCTCCACGACCGGCCAAGCTGTTATGATCTGTTGAATAATCTAAATATTGAGAACGGGGTGACTTGTCACTAAGTATTTTTTTCTTTTTTTTTCTTTTTTAGTATTTTTTTTTCTTTTTTTTTTTCTTTTTTTTTCTTTTTGTATTTTCTTCTATTTGCGGTCACACTGTTTATTAAATGGAAACGACTTGTATATTACACATTCTAATTCATATACATAATCCCATATATATTTTCTTTCTAATACAAAAATATTTTTCAAATCGCACCAGTTCTTCCTGAGATTAGTTCGTTTATAGAATCAAACTCTTATGCTTTGTAATATCACTACAGATTACGTAAGATCCATTTGTTTTACATAACAACAAAAAATATAAATGTAAATTGCTAAATAAGTTAAAGCCTACAAAAATCATATGCTGTATTTGAAACTATGACCTTATTGAATTCAGATTTTAGGTATTCTTTCGTATCGTAGTTGATGTTTTCCTCTCATTTATAGTAATTGAAGGCGACCCGCTGCCTTTAATCAAAGATGTTATTTGTAAAATAGGGCAACAGGTCAACTAGAACTGCTTTAGAGTAGAAAATATCGATGTTATTACATGATATATTAATTATTATGAAGTGAACTTATATCAGTATAGTTTTTAGGGTTCTGAGTCGATCCGGTTTTTGATTTAAAACAGTAAGTTTGTAAAAGGAGATAGTTATTGACGCATCAAAATGCGGATTATTAAAACAAGGTCGTTGTAGCGCAGCCGTATGTATACGCAAAATTTATAGATTCGATTTCCACTTCGGAGAATGAGTTGTTTTCATTTCGCGGAGCAAAAAAGCGCACGCTGACTCTCTCCACGCTATACAAAATGTCACGCAAATCAGTGTCAATGGGAGGTTAATGGGGAAAAGAGTATTTTAACACTATAAAAAAATTACTAATTAAGTCACACTTGTAGTACACTAACATACTGCCATACTACGCTTACATTTAAAAAGGTTACTATTTTTCAATCAAAAATCTTTAAAAGAGAGTATACTTATTTTTTTTTTTTTTTTAAACTAGATAGATATGCAACCAGAACTGCAACAAGTATAATGCTAGTAGATGCTATGTTATTCACGCGTCAACATGAACAACACCTTTAGAACACGCCAGCGCGGAGACTACGGCGCACGTGTCGGTAACTAAATGTACAGTAATGGTGCATTTTATATGAAAACTTTAGAATTTTAAATGTTTTTTTAGAAATTACATTCTATTCAATTCGACTTTTTAATTATCGCTTTTAGTTGTAGCTGTTTTCTCATAGAAATTTGCATTTTTAAAAGAAAAAAGTTTATATTTAACATACTTACATAATACTCATAGTGAGGTGGGATGAGGCCGTTGTGGCGCAGCCACATAGTGCCTGACTGTGAAAGTGATTGTTGTGGGTTCGCTTCCCACTCGGCGGAAATAATTATTTTCATTTCTTCGCTATGGTAGCAAGAAGCGCGGTGTACAGTTCCGCCACTCGACACGCAATGTCTCGGTGTTCTCCACTTTCCGCCGAATTCTGGAGGCCTTGCGGGTTCAGTGGTGTATCTGAATGGTACTCTTTACCTCTTTGCCAGAGCGAGGAAATAAAAAAAAAATAATTCATTTCATGGAACCCACAACCGTTGTGCTTACAGCCGAACACTTGTGCCCCTACGCCACGACTTATCTACTTCTATATTCAAATTTTTTACTTTGAAATAAATATTAAAATTATACTTTATAAGTAAATTTGCGTGGGTTCATTATGACACCGTAATTTAAATACGTGGCGCTAGCGAGTAGGTGGTCTGGATCGGACCTTTGGTCAGTACAAAATGAATCTAAAGTAATATATTATATTGTTAAATAACTTTATTTTCTTACAATACTTTTTATAACCACTGTTCTATTGTTAAATTTATTTATTTGTTTGAAATATTGTAAGAAAGAGCTACGTATGATGTATATTTCATTTTTTATTATGTGAATAGTGTGTAGTCTTTCTTTTATTTTTTTATGATATAAAGTCGTAAACAAAGTGATATAATATTTGTGGTATAATAGAGGGCGTTGTGGTGTAGAGGTACAAGGGTGTGACGGTAACGCGACGGTTTTGGGTTCTATTACCACTCGACTGATTGAATTATTATTTATTAATATTTTCACCCAAACCTAGGCAAAAAGCCCGCCACTCAACACGCAATGTCAACGGGAACGGAGTGTCTACGCGGCTGTGTGCGAGATACAGCGTGAAGGTGATTATTTTTTTTACAAGAAATAATATAAGAATATATATTTTTACTCTGTGTTTAAAAGTTTCATTTTAAAATGTATAAAAATCGCAAAAATCAAAGATCGACAATCGAGTTCTATGCTGTAGCTTATTCTATTATAATTTTATTTGGTTCTACTTAAAAAATATAATATTTTATTAGCCAGTCCAAGGATACTCTGTTACCCACCTTCCACCCAATTTTCGAGGCATTGTTTCTCGAGTTATTTAGTTTATCTTTGGTTTACTTGTATATTAACTTTTATAGAAAAAAAACCGGTTAAGCGCGAGTCAGACTCGCATACCGAGGCTTCTGTACAAATTTCGGGGTTGTATGTCGACGAGAAGTAGATACAGCCTATAAAAGTTGAAAAATTTAAGTTTACGGGCAAAAAATCGATGCATAAGTAGTTGCAACTTTTGATTACTTTGACTTAGAAGCTTATTTTTTTTCTATAGTGTAAGGAGCTTTAGACTTAAATATATGATATTAATTTCAACTTGATACTTGAACGCGATCTCGAGATAAATTGTCTCGACAGACGGACAAACGGACAACAAAGTGATTTTGTAAGGGTTCCGTTTTGACTTTTATATATATAGAACTCTAAAAATATTATAATTTGATTTGACCGTTATTAAATAAATTAGAAACAAAACAATAAGCAATATAAAAAATAGTAATCTTTATACCAAATTACCTGAAATTATTAGATTTTCCATGTTCTGGACATGAAAATGGAAACAACTCATGTTATTGAGTGGGCCTACAAACATTCAGACAATCCCCTGCGTCACGTTGGCCTCAATTATAGCTCCGGTAACTTCTAATATAATTCCAAATCTATACAAAGAAAAGAAATATCATTCGAAAAAATAAGCACTAGTACAGTCTCGCCTGACTTGTTTTTAAAAGCATTTGCGTGTAAAGAAAATATTTGAATACAAGAATAAATGTATTTAATGACATAACGTATGTAATCATTGTGACAAACTAAATATTTCTTTTATGAAAACACCTATTTTAGGTTATTTTTCCAGATTCGCTTCGTATGCCGTATACAACAGGGAACGCAGACGGTGCATAGTCCTAAGACATTCGTTCTCTACATCCTGTATTGAGCGGAACTCACCATTCTTTGTTTCCCACTTACGGGGACATATTATTTTTAACCGACTTCTGTAAAAGGAGCAGGTTATCAATTCAACTGCTGCTGACTGTATTTTTTTATGTTTCAGAACTTTTGATTGGGTGAACCGATACTGATGATTCTTTTTTTTTATAATTTTTATTTGAAAGCTAGTGCTTTCCGTATGATTTTCTTTTAATTTGATCCATTTCTGACAATGGTCCATGAGAATCCATGAGAAAACCACATAACTCTTAAATTTGCCTAAAGTATGTGCGCGATAAATGGACAAATAACTTAATATCCTGCAAACCGATTTCGATGATACTTTCTTTATTGAAAAATATACACTTGAAGAGCGGTTTGATGAAAGTTTGGATAGGTTATGATTCTGAAAACCGGCTGAAATTGATGAAGTTTTTTTTTTAATTATAATTATTATTTACTTGCTCTCGTGAGATTGAGCACGGCATTATCTCCGTACAACGTGATATTGGCGAAGTGATTAGTGCTTGTAGTGTTCTTTTTATTATTTAGTGGATATTAATAAAATAACATTTATATTTATTGATATTTATTTGTAATAACGACTACCAATACCAATTACAACCTACCAATACAAGCATTCAATACCGAATAAAATGTTGAATCAACTAATATGTGTCCCTACAGTACTCAACTATTACGCTCGGACCTTCTACACATATGGAATTAAGAACTAAACTGACCTGAGCACGTTACTATGTCATGAGGACTCTCCGCCCCACTATCCTTTACTAATGAAAAATACTCTTACACTTTCTTATGTAGCTCGAAGACAACCTGTCAATCTCTACAAATCGATTATTCGTGGCGAAGTAGATCTTAGAAACCTGAATACCACCTTGCCTATGTGTTGATACTAACTTTTTACTAAACTCAAAGGTAGAACGAAAGCAGCTCGTCAGGCCCTCCACCAGGGTTTATCATAAATACCTTCGATCTTCTGCAGTGAAGAATAGTTCTTGCTGTTCAGCCGTGCAGCATGAATCGTGGTGGTGGAAAAGTATCTATCTGAATATGCAAAATAATGCCAAGAGGCGAAACGATAAGCTATAAGGCGTTTTATATATTAGGTACATCTTAAGTTTTACACTAATATACACTTAGAAAAAACAATGTTTAAAATGGTTTTATTCATTAATTAATAAATTATATAATTTAAATATTGGGAACATTTTATTTTTTTATAATATTTATAAGTAAATTTGAGGCCAGTAGTGGCGCAGGGGCACGAAGTGTGACTAGAAAACCGACTGATTGTGAGTACGATCCACTCGAGGAGATGAAATATTTATTTAAATTTATATTTCCATTGCTTCGCTCTGTTGTCGAGGCAAACCGCGGCGTTGAGTTCTGCCACTCAATACGCAATACTTCCAGAATTCAGCAGAAAGTGGGGAACGGAGTGTCGTAACACTAGGTTCCCTCTGCCTACCCTGCTGTGTGCGGGATGCATACGTACATACCACATGTATGTAAAATGTATATGCAAGTATATATATTTTTTAAAGCTTGATCCTTTATCCTGCACAGAGTAGGATAGGCAAAGAGCACCTGGAAACTTACCACTCCACTTCCGTTCTACACTTCCCGCCGAATGCCTCGTCACCAGAGTGAGAAATATTAAAATTTTAAATATTTCACTCTCCCGAATGGAAATCGAACTTGTACCCCTGCACCATGACGGCCTCATATGTATATTGTACGTAAATACTTTATTTACGTAATTGTATGTAAATACTATACTTTTAACAATGATAAGTGATAGGCAGTTTGCGTGTATTATAGCTCTATAACAGGATCCGTTATTGTCTTAAAGCAATCATTACTGAAATCTGCGGTCGTAGAGAGATTAATAGTTACTGTTGGTGTTAGATAGGTGGTGTTAGATAGAGATAGAGAGTAGAGTTATTTATTCTGAGTTTGAAAACATGGTGTATTAGATAAATTGTCAATGGATTATCATTTGTTTATCTCAATTATCTAATCTCAATTATAGTCACACTCAAAGACCTTAGTTAGCGCTTAAGTGTAAACTGGTTTAAATGTTATATATACGTTTTCTCATATGTGTTATTGTTTAAGTTTTTGATATATCTAGATATTGCTATTAAAATTTATCTAAACATACCAAGTTCTTTGGTTAAATTACACTACGTGTAATATAGTCAATGTCATTCGAAATATGAACTGTAATGGTACAGTAGCAGTAGTTTACATGAGACTGTAAACGAGACAATTGTGGGTTCGATTCCCACTCAGAGGAAAAAGATATTAAATATCTTCATTGCCTTGCTCTGGTAACGAGCGCCAAAGAATGGAAGTATCTTAAGGGAAACAGACTGTCTTAACACTAGATTACATATTATAAGAGAGACTTATTAAATGTATTTTACATATTACATATTTATTACTATGTAAAAAATATCTAATAAAAGTGTTATTACACGCTAAATATAATGATTTTTTGATGTTATCAAATCTCAGTGAAGACGACGAAGAGAAAATTACTTTGGTGAAACATTACATTGATTTTAGATCAAACATCACCTCGTGTGTGTCGGTGTTAACTAAACAGCCGCAAAGTAGTCTGAGAGACGTTGTTTATATTGTTACATTATATTACGTTTTTTTATTTTTTTTTCTTTTTCATGTATATTTTCGATATTGGATTAATCTATTTTATTAGAATATATATTTTTATACATTACATTATAAATCATACAAGTCAGTATACCTAATAGCACCTATTGATATCACTTTTATTTTACATTCGAAATATTATTGGCAGTGAGAAAAGATTCGGAAATATAACAAAAATATAACATAACTTGTTATGTCAAATCATATTTTTCAATTCAATATAAGCCTCACAACGCATCTCTTGAGATTTCCCCTGAGCGTTATAATTTGGGGGCTTTCAAGTATCATGTGTGAACACCTTCTTCCTTAAGATCGGCAACGTATCCGCTATCTCATTGTATTGTAAATGCACATGGAAGAGGGTATCCACATCTGGTGGTTTCTGCCCGAGGGGCCTTCTTCCTATAAAAAAGTCCCGTTGTTATAATGATAAGAAGAGGAAACTTAGTGTTAAAAACTCCGTTCTCCACTTTGCGCCAACTTTTCGAAGCGTTGCATGATGATAAGCGGTAGAACTCAACGCCGCGCTTTGCCATATTGCCACAGTTAGTAAAAGAAAATATGAATAAATAATAGTTTATCCCCCCGAGTGCAGTCGCATTCACAGCCACTCGCTTGTGCCACTGGGCCAAGAAGGTTCAGAGAAAGTGTTATCTCTATATATAATAAGACAGTAAAAATATTTTGTCTGTACATTTAGTAATTTTGACTGAAATGGATAGAGGGACACTTAAAAAGACTAATAGAAAGCAAAAAGATTTTTTTTGAATTTCTTGTCTGTCTGTCTGTCTGTCTGTCTGTCTGTCTGTCTGTCTGTCTGTCTGTCTGTCTGTCGACATATTGTTGTCCGCATTTTTCTCTGAAACTACTGAACCGATTTACTTGA
>JAATLQ010034204.1:0-21512 GCA_013421005.1 Heliconius erato x Heliconius himera
TCGAAAAAAAAAAAAAAAAAAAAAAAAAAATCATCTCCTCGAGTAGGGATCGAACCCACAACCAATCGGTTTTACAGTAATACTTTGTGCACACCTCAATCTGCCCATTTTAATGAATAAAATGAAATTTTACAGGCTTTGGTAGACAAAGCTCAACATGAGTCCCACACCACGTCTTTTTTAGATTTACGTTTTATTCCTAGCGCATTAAGCGAAGAGAACGAATCCTTTTTGCTTCGTCCCATTTTTATTCATTAAGAAACGTATGAAAATGAACCTCATGCTTTTTACGTGACCTAAGACCCTGCCTTACTTACCGTTCGCTCTTCCCTCAAAAATCTTTTGGTCATTCTTTCAATACTCTTTCGCTTCCAAATCACGTTCTTCCATTCTCACCGTGTCATCTTCACTAGTACCGGCTATTCGTAAGTAAATTTCTTCGTTTCTGATTTCGCCAGTTAAACTGACTCCGCATGTCCTATGAAGAGATTGCATGTCCAAAGAATTCATCTTTCTTTCTTTCACTTCACTAACTTAAGACGCAGTCCCGAAAATTAGGCAGTGGGTTCCCCACCTTAACACTAAATTCCCTCTGCCTACCCTTCTATGTGGGGTAAAACGTGAAGTTATAAAAATATATATATGGCATCCCTATATAAGCTTTTACAATTATTTTAATTGAATATAAAAAATGTTATATAAACATTATGTCCCATAGTAGATGAATGTTATAGTATTTTATTATTCTTAAGAAACGAGAATCATTCTGTGCGTAATGGAATTGAACTGATCAAAAACATGTTGTAATTCAATCTAAAAGTTATTACGTTTATTAGCTTTGGATATTTAATATAATAATAAATTAATAATTGAGTAAAAATATATATGAAACTAAAGATTTTCTTTGTTGTTGATTATATTATTCAATTTTTCATTTCGTTCTTATTGAATTTATTTACATTGACTGACACGCTCATATATGTCAATTAGCCCTTTGCACTCGAGCGGCGCTGGTACGGCGCCCGGCCGATTCGAAGCTGCAACTCGAGCGGCGCCGATACGGCGCCCGGCCGATTCGAAGTGGCAACTCGAGCGGCGCTGCTGCGGCGCCCGAGTGTTTTAAAACTTTAAATCAAACTACGCTGCTACAACGCTATGGTGTTTTGTAACTGGATCTCCTTATTTACAATATGCGATAAGATAGTTTTCTCGGAAGTACTTTCGTGGACTAGGCTCTGTTTACATTGTAGCCAAATCTTAGCTCAATTTAATTAGTCTCAACGTAGCATTCGCTTGAAACAGTCTTGGCAGTAAATATAGTATCTAAATAGTATATGAACCCTAAAACTATGGAAGAAGATCAAATCGAATTCGGACAAATTCGATTTTGCCGCATTGGATGGTTACAACAACTTACATCGATTTTCGACGGATTACGCCGCGAAACAAAAAAATCCAGTGGTAAAGACAGTGATACAGTAAGAGGTGTAAGACGACGGAAAATTAGAATTGTAGAGAGCGACAGTGAAGCTGAGAGTTATAAATGTTTTTCAATTACTTGTAATTTGTTCGCCGAATTTGGCCAAAATCGTCTCGAGTTGCTGGTTCGCGCAAGCGAAAAAGGCCTCGAGTGCAAAGGGTTAGCATTATTATAGCTGGCATTACACTTGTGTAAGCTATGAAGCACAGTTACAGCGTTCACGTTGTATCCCGTACTTAGCTGAGTAGGCAAAGGGAACCTGGGAACCTGGTGTTAAGACACTTGGTTCTCACAGGCACTTCTATTCTCCACTTTTCTCTGAATTCTGGAGGCATTGCGAGTTGTATCGGATCTCTAAGCGCCTTTGCCTCGATACCAGCAAAAAAATTAAAATATTAAATATTTAATTTCCTTGTGTGGGAATCGAATCTGTCGCGTTGGCAGTCACACGCGTGTGCCCTGCGCCGACGACTGCCCTGGAAATGGTAAATACTTTTTGGTTCTACTTGAAATAGATATATAAGATTATTATTTATTATAATTGACAAGAATTTCTCATAGACATATTCTTAATCACTTTTAATATACTATGAAATACATACTCATATACAACGGAAATTATAAACTATCAACTAAGTAAAGAAATAACTATCAATTAAAACTAAATTTCTTTTAAAAATCTAATTCACATTTTTGTGACTATAAGTAATAATCATGTAGCTGTATAAATTACTGACTAAATGAATTACCTCTACACTCAAAAAAAGTTTATTAAATTTATACCGCAAAAACACGTTAATAAACTCAATAAAGTAAGAACTTGTCTCATTACCGTCTCGACGCGAGTGTCCAAAGAAGGCTTGCCTACCTACCTATAGCATGGTCGAAGAGTCGTGGCCACTCTGTAGTTAGCCTCAGTTCGTTGCGCAGATTTTATTTCATAATTTTTCATACCTGTGATCATTGTCAAAATGCGCAAAAGATCAGATAACCTAACTTCAAAGCGGCCACGATTCGTCGAACGTACTACACAGTTTATTTCGCCATTCTCCACATTTTAACTGCTATTTAGGGAATGAAGCATGTTTGGGTTATATATAGCTATGTATATGTAAAAGGTTTTACAAATATAACCTTTAAGAATATAAGGATAGGGATCAAAATTGTATATTTCGGGTGAAATGAATGCAACAAGCGTGTCGTGAAGGCCGAGGTCATATCGTCTAAAGTAAGAAGTTCCGCTTTCTTGTTTTTAAATTTTTAAGCAATGTAATAAATACTTGTAAAATGACTGTTTGATAATACTGATAATACTGAATAAAAGACCGTGTAATGTCTAAATAGGATCTTGGATACTCCATTTTCACTATAAAAATAGTATTTTTCATCTAAAAAGCGGTACATTAATACAATAGAATATCCTTATTTTTCTCTATCGATGTAGTGGCACAGGAGCACAAAGTGTGACTGTGAAATCGACTGGTTGTGGGTTCGATCCCCACTCGAGGAGATGAAATATTTAGTTAAATTTATATTTCCATTTCTTCGCTCTGGTGTAGAGGCAAAGCGCGGCGTTGAGTTTGAAACAAAATACAAATAACAGAATAATAATAATATATAATTATAAGTCGCAATGTATGGTAATAACAATAGATGCCGAAATAAAAAATATTAATAATTATAAATTAAATATTTATAATTGTATCGATACATTTATCGTTTAATTAAATTCTGATAATGAGGCTAGTCGTGGCGCTGGGACACAAAGAGTGACTCTAAATTCTAAAACCGACTGTTTGTGGGTTCGATCCTCACTCGAGGAAATGAAATATTTACTTAAATTTATATTTTCTTCGCTCTGGTGTCGAGGCAAATCGCGACGTTGAGTTCTGCCACTCAACGCGCAATGCCTCCAGAATTCGGCAGAAAGTGGGGAACGGAGTATCTTAACACTAGGTTTCTTCGGTATACCCTGCTGTGTGCGGGATACAGGCGAACGGCGAATTTCAAAAGAAATATAACTTTTAAAGGCCAGATGTGGCGCAGAGGCACAAGGTGCGACTGTAAACGACTGATTGTGGGTCCGATCCCCACTCAAGGAAATGTAATATTTATTTAAAATGTATATTTCAATTTCTTCGCTCTGGTATCAAAGGAAAGCACGGCGTTTAGTTTCGCCACTTTCGCGCTTTGCCTCGAGACCAGAGCGAAGAAAATGGAAATATTCAATATTTCATTTCCTCGGATGGGAATCGAACCCACAAACTCCCTCAAACTCAACTTCCCTGGCTTTTACAATCACATTAGTGGCCTTCGACTGGCGTCATGGCAAAAAGTGTAAGTAGATTTGAAAAATCTTCTAAAGTACCAATTCTAAGAAGCTTCACGTTTTTTTTCGACATAGTAGGGTAGAGACGAAATTTTGTTATAAAAGCACTTTGTACGTTCTGAAACTTAACAATGTCCTTTGTGTATCAGGGCGGAAAAATAAAAAGTAAAAAAATCATATGTACTTAGGAAAACCTAAACAGATATGATTGTTTTTTTACCTTTTTCTTAAGCAAAAGTTTATTTTTTTCTTTTTCGTTTAGCAGAAGTTTTAATAATAAATCATAAATTTGCCATTAATGTAAAGATGATTTTATAGAACCCACGCATTTTGCTATAAAATTATCGAATTCGAAACCATAACCAAAGTAGGAACGAGTCAAACCTTAAATGGTAACAACTTGTTCCTAAAAGCCTTATACGGTAACGGTCACATCGTTATACGTTACCATATAATTTATTATGTAAGTTTTGGAATGCTGTCATCTATATATATAAAAGGACTTGTGCTGACTGACTGAGGTAAGACGCACGCAGAGCCGTAACCGCTGATGGTAGAAACGTGAAATTTGGGCAGACGTTTATTTTCATATTCTGGACATCCACTAAGAAGGGATTTTGAAAAATTTTAACCCAAAAGGGATGAAATAGGGGTTGAAAGTTTGTATGGATTTTTTTTTAAATTGGCACCGATTCTTATAACATTTTAAATCCAGACTCTTAAAAATATTTCATTGAACACGTGTTTCATAGTTTTTAAGAATTCACCCCCTAACGGTTCAAATAAGGGGTTGAAAGTTCATATGGAAAAATCTTTAAATCGCCACCGATTTTTATAAAAATTTAAATTCAGACTGTTAAAAATATTTTATTGACCACGTGTTTCGTGGTTTTTTTAGAATTCATTCCTAAGAAGCGGGCGAAGCCGCGCGCGCCCTCTAGTTATGTATATGAGTATGTAAATTACCCGTGTACATAAAGAGAGAGAAAAAATGTGTTTTATTATTTTTAATTTCAAAATTTAGTTTTGTATGACATTTTTATTATTAGTAATTTTCTCTAAAGTAGAGGTTGTGGGTTTGATGCTCATATAAGACAGGTTTTTATGGGTTTAAATAAGATAAAAAAAATACATTAGCGTTGTACTAACGTTGTGATTCATTGACCAAGTAATTAAATATATATCTGGAATAAAGTTTACAGTGAGGGAATATTGATATTTATAAAAACTGCGAGGTCGTTGTGGAGAAGTGGCATTTGTGGGATGGTTGTGGGTTCGATTTCCCAGAGAAGACAAAGCGTAGCGTTGAGATCGAAAACTCAATACGCTTTTTCTTGAAAATTGCACGACAAATGGTGAACAGAGTGCCTGAACACTACCACACCTCTTTCCCTTCCTCCTGCTATCCCTGCTATAAGCGGATACAACGTAAAACTAAATCAAACAAAAAAAAAGATATTCCACGACTAATTTCTATATTTTCTCACAACTATTTATCAAATGACTTCGACGAAACATTTATTACATAACTACTTTAAAAAACGAGTACCGATGTCCATTAATTTAATCCGAAATATCCCACGAGAAATATACAAAAATATAATTTAATACGTGTTACGTATATAAATACAATTTTGATAAGCGAAGAAAATATAATAATAAATTGATACGTCCGTCCGTACGTTTTGCGTAAAATAGTCGTGTGACATATGGCTATGAGGCCGGCGGTTATAAATTTGTGTCGGGGTTAGGCTCCGTGCACATTTATTATTTTTCTTCTTGGTTTGTTGTATTGTTTTTTTTGTTCTTAATGGGGAATGGGAGTATCTTAACAATAGGTTTCCAGGTTCCCTCTGTCTAGCCTGCCATGGACGGGACACAGCGTGAAGCAGAACATGGAAGTGTAAGAATATTTCAATGGGTATGTTTTTATTGGCGTGTTGTAAGTCAATTTTGATTAAAAAATATATCATATTAGTGATATTGAGTAGCGGAACTCAATGCCGCATATTGTTGCCTGATACAACATAAATATTATAAGCATATTGAATCTACATTCGCCACTTATACAGTGAAACATTTTAATTGCGTTATTAATTGTGAAATCCAAAGATTTTTTTTTTCATTTTAAGTTCATATGATCGGAGCTTTAGACTTCAGAGTGGAAAAATATCAGAAGGAAAAATGCAAACGAGCGTAAATCATAGCGGAGCGGGGCGTGGGCGAGTGTTGTCTCGAGTTGCTGGCCACTAGGTAGTGACCCGTGTCTGTACTCAAGTCTAAATATGCTTATTTATTATTAATTATTGTACTGAACACGAAATGCTTCGAAAAAAATAAGTGGACGGAAAGAGAATGGGGTGTCTCATGACTGTGTTTCCTTTGCGGTATATAGCGTGAAGCTGATTTTGATTTTTAATTTTATTGTAAATCTCTAGATATTTGTAGGAACCTCGTTCCACTCGCCACGCAACTGACATTCCTGTCATATTTGCGGCAGTTTTCGAACGATGCCTTCGTTGATTTGGGTACCTTCAAAAAGCGCGTCTATGGCCACCTTAAAGGCCGGCAACGCACCTGTAGCTTCTCTGGGATTACACGGGATCGTGGGCGACGGTAATCACTTACCATCAGGTGACCCGTACGCTCTTTGCTTTATCGTTTCCAATAACAAAAAAAAACATATGGATATCGTGGTGCATAGGCGTGGGACTGTAAATGCGAAATACGTGGAAATAAAATATTTAATGTATTAATTTCTTCGCTCTGGAAACGGGGCAAAGCACGGCGTTGAAATCCGCCATTTAACACGCAACGCCCCGAGAATACAACGTAAAGCCCACTTACCCCAGTAACGGAAGTGTCTTATTGGAAACAAAATATCTAACAATAGGTTACCCTGCCTCTGTCTACAGCATAAAGCAAAAATAAACAAAAATTTCAATCGACATAAGGAACAAACTAAGCGCAAATAATTAAAATCTTTGCTAATGAGCGCGAACTTTCTGAATGGATCGCGATAAACATGTCCTACAAATGTACTGAGGTGTGTCGTAACGCGATTATTTTGGAAGAATAAACGCGAATGTAAGATCTAAATGGTATTTTATTTATCTGTACTTTTTTCTTCATGAAAGTAGTGTTAAGACACTCTGTTCCTCATATATGCCCATATGCCCAATTTTCCAGACATTTAAATTTTGTTGTTGAACGCAGCGCTTTGTTTTGTCATGCATATAGAGAGACCTTGCTGCTGCCAAGTTTCTAGACATTGCGTCGCTAAACATAGTGTTTCGGACGAAGACGGTTTCTAAGATGCGCGGATTCAAATCTCGCTACGTATTTCTTTTATAACTTTTCAAAACAAGTATACTTCTTTCTTAAGTGTGGAATAACACTTTAAAAATATAAAAAAAACCATGTGTTTAACTGTTATGATCTAAATCACCGCAAATTGCTCAATTATGTTGTTCAGGTCACACGCTCATATTATCTTTATCTATATATCTATATATTAAAGCTAGATCCCTTTGCCCTACAATCACGAAGCCGTTATACCTCGCGGGTATTAAACGCTATTGAGGATGTGTAACGGGATAATTTTATTTACTATCATTAAAGCAGGTATATATGGAATCTATAATTATTAATTTTATTAAACAACAATCAATATTCTTGGCACAAGCGTGTAACTGTATATGCGACAGCTTGTGGGTTTGAGTCCCAATTGAGGAGATGAAATATATCATTCATTTAATTTCTTACTTCTGGTGTCGAGGCAAAGCACAGCGTTGAGTACCGCCACTCAACACAGAAAGCATAGAAAATTCGGCGAAATTTCTAAACGGAGTATCTTAATATTAGGTGCCCTCTGCCTACCCTGCTTCATGGTATCTTTGGGAAACGTGAAAAAAAACTTAAAGATTAAAATAATTAATAGCGATTTTTCCTATTCCCATAGGAATTTATAGGAATCTCCTTTTATTACGGGTAGTACTAAAAGGGGATTCCTATAAACACCCTGAAAATCCGGTTCCGTCAGGTCGGGGGTTCCGGCGGAACTCAACCCAGTGCTTTGTCTTTCCAGAATGAGAAAATGAAAATAATTAATTTACTCGAATGAGGAGCGAACTCACAACTGTCACGTCAGAAACTGTTCCACTGAATCACTACTACCTCCCAGATAACTAAAAAACAGTATCAAATAAAAAACGTAATATAAAATTTCTATATAAGTTAATAATAACAAGTTTACTGGTTTAAAATCAACTCCCAAGTTATATTTAGAGTGTAATCGCTCATAAAAACTGGTATAACATACCTACCAGTACAGCGAAGGCATTAGAGGAAACCGATTTGATTGCACAGCATCCGCTCACGAACGCTATTACGAGATAATCGAGCACATCTTATCTTTAGAGAGGTAGCGGTATACAGGTTTGAATCTGTGCAGTGTTTACAACGTATAAACGTAAACGTTTAAAAAACTTAAGGGAAAAGCAAAAAGTTTTACTATAAACTTATCTCGATAGTTCTTATCTCCGAAGGTGTTTTTTTTTGTCGCTTTTATTGAGTCGTGTCGCAGCGGCACGTTGTCTAAAAGTAAGTATGTGTTCGATTTCCAATTGGAGTAAATAAGCTGATTAGTTATCTCTGATATGTGATTCTGATTGCATTTTTTTGTAATAATAATCTCAAATAGCTACTTGTTAATTACAGAGCATGAAAACAAAATAAATGAAAAATATTACGAAATTTTATACGTATAGGATATAAAATATCGGTATAGAAACATTATTATCTGTTTTTTTTTTACAAATCAACATTTTTTCCGCAAATAGCATAGTAGATAGAAGAAATATAGTATTAAATCATTCCGTTTCGTACTTTTCACCAAATTATTGAGATATTGCTTGATATGGCGTCGCCCTTTCAACCAGTGCGGAGGATTAAAACTAAAAAAATAATATAAAATAATTAAAAATATAATAGTGTCTTAACACTATGTTGCCAGGTTCCCTCTGCCAGCTTAGTACCGGACACTATGTGAATCTAAAAAAAATCACCAACCGGGGACCAAATCTACAACCATCGCGTCATCATCCCAAAATCATCAACATTAAACAATTACAACTACTAGAGGCCGGTTATGGACTCGATCCCCACTCGAGGAGTTGAAATATTTACTTAAATTTATATTTCCATTTCTTCGCTCTGGTGTCGAGGTTAAGCGTGGCGTTGAGTTCTGCCACTCGACACGCAATGCCTCCAGAATTCGGCAGAAAGTGAGCAACGGAGTGTCTTAACACTAGGTTCCCCCTGCCTGCCTGTGTGCGCGACACAGCGTGAAGATAAAATATATATATATATATATATATATATATATATATATATATATATATAGGTATTTCCAAGTAATTCCATATCATTAAGATCACAAGTAAACAGTTCTGCATAAACATATATGTATTTGCTAGCTTTCTATGCACTCGGTGAAAGTTCATCTTAGCGTAATGTACTTCGTCATTATGTACGGTGGCGGAAGAAAGAATGTTTCTTTTCCGGTGGCTTCTTAAATTACCGTCATTTCTTTTCTTTTTATACTTTGCCTTTATCTTTCTATTATCATTATAATGAGTTCTACTTGCTCTAGATGAGTTTTTTTTATCATTAATTCATGTCTTGGATAGCAATGGCTAATGTACGGTATAAAAGAAGTTTATGTAGTTCTGTGGATTTAATATCATTGTTCACAGAGTTTTTTTACGTTTCCCTAAAAATGCGAAAGGGTGTGGGTTCGATTCTCACTCGGGGAAATAAAATATTTAATATTTTAATTTCTTCACTTTGGTTTCGAGGAAAAAACATGATATTGAGTTTCGCCAATTAACACGTCATAAATTCAGAAATCAGATAAAAATGGGGAGCGGGGTGTCTTAATATAAGAATCCTTCTGCCTACCCTGCTACATTAGGATATAACGTGAAGCTGATGTTTTAAAATATTTTTTCTTATATCAATACATTTGTATTTTTAGGTTACATTTTCGTATCTATTATCTATAACTCCTCTTATCTCTTATACCTTATTTCTTAGTAAAATGTTATTAGTTTAGTCAGACATACAATTTTTACTTTTTCGAATTTAAGGGCATTATAGACATTGAGTAGATAGGTAACAAGACAAATATGAGTTAATTAATCTATTAGAAGCACATTCGAATCGTCAGGTTACGGAAAAAAGTCAGTAGTGTCAGTCCTACACGACGCTACCACCGAATGACAATTCTATTGCAATTTATTTATAAAGCGGATAAGGACAGAAATATTATATATGGATATTATATTTCTGTTCTTATCCTTTTTAGACAAGGATAAGACGGAATTGTGAAATAAAACACCGCAACAACTTAAAATAGTCTTCACGTGTATAGAGTTACGCGGTAAGAGATATGCGTTATACAATTTCAAGTTGGGTCCGAGTCTTGTAGAGCTTCCTAAACCACCTAATTATGAGAAGGGTTATTGGACTTGACCGGTGCTGAGTTACAAGGTTCAAATACAAAGGTACCTACAGTATCTAATAAGAACGGCTAGACGAGTTTTCCCGAAAAGCGAAAGGAACCCAATGTTACGACGCAATGTTTCCCACTTTTCGTTTAATTATTTAAAGACGTTTCGTGTTAAATGGTGGATGCGGAAATTAAAATATTTTATATTGAAATATTCCCAAAGCGGTGGTCCCTTACAATAAAATAAAATATATTTTTTATGTAATAAACACACATTTAAGCATTCTTAAGCAGAAAAGCTTTCTGAAATTCACAATTTTTTGCGAAATCTGTGGAAACAAACAAAAAGTTAATGTAAGATAAAACACAGTTCAGAAAATACAATTTCGCAACAAATAAGGATAAGTTGAATAAAATTAATTCCACGTTGTCAGACGAGTTGCGACATCTGTCATTTTCACTTTTACATTTTAATTTTGTATAGAGAAAGAGTATATATAAAATTCTGCCATTACCTAGTAACTGATAGACAACACAACGCAATAACGAAACTTAAGATTTAGAAATGGGGAAAACGGTATTTTCTGTGATACGCTGCCTTAATTGATTTTGTTAGTGACGATATCTAACATCGTGATCTCAGAATAAAAATCGTATATAATTTAAGCTATCAAAATGATGATGTAGTAAATTAGAGAAAGTTTTCATCATCAGTGGTCATAGAACCCTCTACAGACTTTGCCCTCATCCAATGCTTTATCCCGTCCCTCTCTATTAGGTACTCCTCTTTCCAGTTTTTGAAGGCTAGAATAGACGCTAAAAGTTTCAATTAATACTTCCTATGTAATAGTAATTATGAGTTTTAATAAGTGCGGCGCTATGCTCCACACTTCAACGTACAATATCTTGAAAATTGGTCGGAACACACACTCCCGTTTCCCACTTTCCGCCGAATACTGGAGGCATTGCGGGTTAAGTGCCGGATCTCAACGCCGCGATTTACCTCGACACCAGAGCGAAGAAATGAAAATATAAGTTTAAATTAATATTTTATATTCTCGAGCGGGGACCGAACCCACAACCAGTCGATTTTACAGTCACGCTTTGTGCCCCTGCGCCACGACTGACTTCTTTTTTTATGAACCTATAAATATGTTATTTCAATAATAAATACCTGTCCATCCAGCATTAAATTTGGCAATTATTTATTTTAACATTCAAAAGTGCAAATTAATAATATTTTATGAGCTCACTTTAAGTAAAAAGCTATAAAAACCTATATCTAACGAGTTCAGTGGAACTAAATCTTTATTAATCTTCCAATCTGTTTGTAATAAAATTTTGCTTTGGGTTTTATTATCACCATGTAATTAGTATTCAACAAAAGGCACTCTATTTTATTGTTTTCATAATAAGAACTATTACTGCTATGGTACTAATATTATTTATTATTACCAATTTTGTTATTATAAACACGATGGTAGTGGGTTTGACCCAGTGTTGCCAGATTTTCTTTACGTAAAAAGCGGTATTTTTTAATTTTTTTCGTCAAAACCGGAACAAAAAAATACATTTAATTTATTATTAATCTATTTATTTGTGTTTTTAAAAAGCTTTTAATGGTGATAAATACTATAAACTAATAATATAAAATGTTTTGAATGGAAACACGTCATTATACTTAAACGATATTGTTTTGGTTTACCACATGTAAGACTCCAGAATATAAAATTTACGTGAGAAAGGGCAGTATTAAGTTCTGCTATTCAATACGCAACGGTTAAGGGTTACCTGGAGGCCCGAGTCTTAGTGTCTTAACACTACTTTTTTTCTAATTATTTACATTGTATACAAATTAAAGTGTGTAGCTATAGCAACTACATTGTAATGATAATCGTTAAAACGTTTATACAATTGTTTATGAGGCCAGTCATGGCGCAGCGGCACGAGGTGTGACTGTAAAACCGAATGGTTGTGGGTTCGATCCCCACTCGAGGAGATGAAATATTTACTTAAATTTATATTTCCATTTCTTTGCTCTGGTGTCGAGGTTAAGCGTGGCGTTGAGTTCTGCCACTCAACACGCAATGCCTCTAGAATTCGGCAGAAAGTGGGGAACGGAGTGTCTTAACACTAGGTTCCCTCTGCCTACCCTGCTGTGTGTGGGATACAGCGTGAAGCTGATTTGATTTGATTTTTGTTTATATAATTTCGTATATTTTTTTTACAAACAAAACATTTGTATATCTTTTCTCTAAAATCCCCGCCACCGCGAAGCTTTAATAACATTGTTTTTATTGTTATATATATAAATGAGAGGCTGATATAAAACAAGCAAACACGTGTTATAAGAAATAAATCAGCTTTGGTCGTGAGCTCGTTGTTTTAATACACATTTTTTGTTTACCATTAGATGCGAATTTAGAAAACCTAAAAATATGTATATTTCGACATATAATTACTAACTAAAAAAGGCTTAGTAATTATAAGTAGATATATCTTTTTCCAATTTTTTTTGGTATGGAAAGTGATCGGCCTCGCCCACGACCCTGTTTAAAGCTAGAGACCTAACAGGTGCTTTTTCGTATCGCACGGTATAAAAGAACTTAGTGTTTCTTTTCGTCGGAATTGAAGAAAGTCAGCTCCGCGCTTTGTTTCATTCATTTCCTCGAAAAGGCACTCACATTTATAGTGTCGACGTACCAAATAAAAAAAATAGCTAGATATTTTTTTAAATAAACCTATATAGCCTAACCTATAAGGGAACCTAGTGTTAAGACACTCCATTCCCCACTTTCTGGCGAATTCTGGAGACATTGCGTGTTGAGTGGCAGAACTCAACGCCGCGCTTAACCTCGACACCAGAGCGAAGAAATGGAAATATAAATATAAGTAAATATTTCATCTCCTCGAGTGGGGATCGAACCTACAACCAGTCGGTTTTACAGTCACACATCGCACCGCTGCGCCACGACTGGCTTCTATTTTTTTAAATATTCAATAAATTTTTACAACGCTTACATAAAGTCATTATATATATAAAAAAATAAGATTTAATTAAACAGCCACAACTGCATCGTTAAAAATACAGCAATCTCCACATATATTAACTAACCTTGGCCCCGCCAACTCCATTCAACGTGACTGATGTACTAGAAGGAACATAAGCTGTTTCAAGTCAATGATCAATATTTATGGTTCTGCGAAATCGCCAGATGATATTCGAAATCAATAAATATAACATTTTCCACTAAACGATTGAAATTCTGCCAAACGCGGCCGCGGAGTGACCACGTGCATCTACATATGTTTAATATACGTGTTTTTCACTAATCTCGTGTAGGTATATATTAGAATATGTATTGGCAAAAACAGCTGAACTGAAACCGTCGTTGTAACGTGACAGTTGTGGTTTCGATCCCCACTGAAGGGAATTTTTATTTATTAATATTTTCATTTCTTGGCTCTGGCATCAAGGCAAAAACCAAGCGTTTCGCCACCAAAACGCAATGCGTCGAAAAATTTGGTGGAAAGTGGGGAACGGAGTGTTTTAATAATAGGTTAGAGGTAGCCCTCTGCCGTAAAGATAATAATCAGAAGAATCAACAAAAAAACTACTAAAAGTATCTTCTTCTCGCTATTGTAATATTATAGCCAGAGTATCACTCTAGATCAGGGGTTACCAATCTTTTCTTGATCCGTCGGAGCTTGCAAAATACACCCTTATCGCTTCAGTATAGACTTACCGAAGCGATATGGTATTCATCTATTTTCGTCAGCGTTGTTAATAAAAAAATATTTAGCAAAACCCAATAAACTATAGAAGATTTATCAGAAAATGGAGCTGAAACTTCTGAAAGTGTTTCACAAGTATCTCGAGGTATATTGTCATGCAAGAGCGTCAAATTCTAAGAGGCAGAAAAAATCATCGTTGGACGGCCTCTAAATTTAGGTTTTTTACATTACAGAGTTTAAAAAAATATATTTTTGAAAATTTTACATATTTAAATTTAAAACCGAGGGAGACATTACTAAATATTTAAGTTTTATAAAGTAAGTACTTTTTACTTTATAAAACTACCTGTTTTATTTTTTATTTTAATTTTCTTAAAAAATATAAATAAACTGTAATGTTTTTTACTTATGTTCTCTTTTAGTAAATACATTAAGATATAATATCACATTCACAAACCTAGTATAAACATGTTCGCCAAGTATGTCGAGTTATTTTGTCACCCAAAAGCTTCAAATTCTAAGAGGCAGAAATGATCATCTTAGGACGGCCACTAAATTTAGATTATTTACAATATAGAGATAATAAAAAAAAATTGAAAATATAAAACTAAAGGATAGATTACTAAATGTTTAAGTTTTATAAATTAGTGTACTTCTGTTTCGTTATTTATTTTTTTCTTATAAAATATAAATAAACTGAAATATTTTTTTATTATATAATCTATTATTAGATACATTAATATGTAATATCACATTCATAAACCTCGTATATAGGTAATCCAAAATATGCTCACTCAAACATACGTACGTCGAACCGACGCGACGTATGGTTATCTAGGTTGTGTACAACTACGTACCTCAAGTATGGCAGCCTATGAGTGCTAGAGTTACATATACCTTAATCACAGGCACAGTGGGTTACCAGTGGATCGAAATGATTCACGATATGTAATATATGTAGCTTCCTTGATGAAAGGGCTCTAATACAAAAATAATTTCTCAATTTAAGTCTATAGTTACTGATATTAGAGCGTTCAACTAAATAAACTCTTTAGCTTAATAATATTAGTATAGATAATATTTACATAGACATACATACACACATCTACCACCAGATGTGCTCCCACAAAGGTATGATATTGGAATTTTCAAGGGGCGGATCAACAAATTCCCTAAACGCCAGCAATGCAATGATGGTTTGCCTGGTTTATATAGATATATTATATAGAAAAAATCACTTATAATAACCATAAAGTAGAGTAAGACGCTAACTTCCACCTCGAAGTGGTGTCGAAACTTAAATAAGTTCAATGAAGATATGTATTCTATCTTTATTTAGATTAATAATCTTTTATTATTATTATTTAATTTTTAAAAATTCTTTATTTATTATAATTTCTTTCTTGAAAGTGACATGAAAGATTTTACGTCTGAAATAATTCTATCAAAAAGTTCTTTGTGAAGTTTCTCAGTTTTATACCAGTGGTGAATATATATATAATAATTTAAGAAGTTTGGAGGTTGAGCTGACCTTTCCAAGCTGGGAGAGACGCAAACTTTTTAAACTGTATAAGTAATTTTGCTCTAATATCGTTTATTACACGCTTCCTATGTTCTTGCCTCCTTTAGAACTAATGTACCCTTTTTTTTGGTGTGACGCTGTATCCCGCACTTAGTAGTGTATTTTACGCTGAATTTGAAAAGCTTTGCGTGTCGGAACTCAACACCGCGCTTGGCCATACACCAGACCGAAGAAAATGGAAATATTAAATATTTCATTTCCTTAAGTGGAAATCGAATCCACAATCTGTCTGTCGTGTTTACACTTTGTGCCACTGCGCTACGACTGGCTTCATACGTATACACACGATGTACATTTTGCGTCAATTGTCGCTAAGATGTCAATATGTTTTAATGCAGTTCCACAGATTGCTAATATAGTAGTTCAGTCAATGGAAATAAAAATAAAATTATTACGGTATGTCACAAAGTGGTTCTTGCTTAAAGTTATTTACTTATAAAAATCTATTAAGTACATCTTAATAATAAATTCATTTGATTAATAAATTTTCAGTTCAAAATGTCTGCTGTTTTAATTTTGTGTATAAAATTTTCAAGTATTTCATCAGATCAGATTGCAATTAAAAATAAAGATTAATAAAAGTAAAACTATAAATTATTATTTAACTGTTATCCTGAGTAGGTCTATTCAAAATTAAAAAATAAAAGAAAAAGAATTCATTTTCAATTTATACATTCTTCTTCTTAACACTAGGTTCCTTCTGCCAACACTACTATACGCGAGATAGCTTTAAGTAAAATCAAAATGCGTGCAACAAATTACGAAGCACTTCCTTATAGGGACGTAAATGATGTTTTTTGCATGCATGAACAACTCTACTCATTTACATTATAGTACAAATGTTATCTTATTACTCGTATTGCGATCGTAATGTTTATTTATAGTTAAATTTATATTGAGGCCAGTCGTGGCGCAGGGGCAAAAAGTGGGATTGTAAACGCAACATGTTGTCGGTTCGATTTCCACTCGATGAAATTAAATATATTATATTGTCATTTTCTCAGCTTCACGCTGAATCCCGCACACAGTAGGGTAGGCAGAGGAAACCTAGTGTAGAATTCGCCGAAAAGTGGAAAATGGAAATGTCTCAATGTCAACGGAGTATTTTAACACCAGTTTCCTAGGCCTTAAGGCTATAAATTTATATTGAAATATACATTTTACTAATAGCTTTAAATTCACTAGCTTTTGCCTGTATCCTCGCCCGCGTGGTCTATGGTGATAGCTAAGAGGTTTTTATGACACTCCTCCTCCTCCTTACATCGAAACGATTGTACGTAATGTAATATAGCCTATAGCTGGATGGATTATCCGATAAGATTTGCAGGAAGAAAAATATCCTTATATATTTTTCTTGATTGATCTTGAAATAAGTGCATTCAACAAAAAAATATGTTTACCAAACGACTTATACATTATTACTTTATTTTTCAACTGCACGCTTTATGCCGCAATGCTTACTGCCTGACATTTATTGTTTCTTCAACTAGACTAGTTTAGAGCTAGATTCTTAATGATGTAGGCACTCAATTTTATAGTTCAGTAATATTTGAAGAATGGATTTTCCAAAATCATATCATAAACTAGTGTAATAAACACAGCTCAAAGTCCAAAGCATGATCGAGAGATTTATATTGATACATAAAATTAGGCACTCAGTTGTTACGACGTACCTAGTGCTGTTAAGGAGGGTTTTTCCCAAATTCCGTTTTTAACTAGGGTAACGAAAAATTTATAAGTATAGTAACCGTAAAAATTTTAATTATTTTTAATAATACTCTTGTACTGTTAATCTTGTAAATTTAAAAATTGTCGTGACACAAGGGCACAGTCTGATTGTAAAAGCGACGATTGTTGGTTCGGTTCTCGTTCGCGGCATGGATTGTTTTTTTTTTTCATTTCTCTGGTACAAGACAAAACACGGCGTTATGTTTCGTTACTTAACTCGTAATGTCTCAAAAATATATAAATAGTAGTGGTCGGCGAATTTGGACAAAGACCAAAACCTAGATAACATATTACATTTAAAATCCTTCTTTTTGACAACTCCTTAAAAAATAATAACATAAATATATAGCATCAGAAATGTTAATACAAAAAGGTTTTCAAATAACCACAGTAATAAACATTATGGAAAATTTCAAGTTATCTTTACTTACTGTGAAGGTTATTTATTGTTAGAGTAGAAGTGTTACAAAAGCCTCAAACTTTAAGCTTTAATGTAACTAAGCAACTCCTGTTGTATTACCCTTTTACAAAGAAAACTATTTTTTCTCCTAAAGTACTTTACGCAGGAGAAATATACGTGTATATATTATACATTTACATTATACTAGAAAGTATTTTATAGACTGATCCCAGGGCCTCCAGTCACCTAGACCTATGTCATTTTAGCAAAGATGAAATTTTCAGGACTATTCGTCTAAAATATATTTCATACAGTATGTGTACTCACTAAATTGAAAGTGGGGGACCTTTCAGAGGTAGTGTCAAATAAAGGTACATCACTGTCTGAGAGGATGATGGAGCTGGGTGCTTATAAGAAGTCTTGGAATAGTCCGTGTGTGAAATCTTGCAAGGTCAATTTGACCCACTTCTCAGTGCCCGATTCAGCTGAAATTTGGATTTCAGTTTCACCATGAAAAAAAACATCATCAACAAATACCGAAAATGGAGCCAGGAAATGGCAAAAGGGACCAGTTTTGGCAAGCTGGTGCTGAATTGGGTAATAAATAAATGATATATATATATATATATATATATATATATATATATATATATATATATATATATATATATATATATATATATATATATAGCTCATATTTATTGCAGCTTATTTATTTAACCGGCTCCATCTTGAGGCTCTGGTAAACCAGGATTTAAATCCGTAATTCCATCAATAAGCTTTATAAGATTCAAGATCATTACTATACATAATACTAGTTTTTACTTGTGGCTTTACCCGCATGGTAAAACAAACTGAGGTTACGTTAACGCCCGCCGGTACGAGGTGTACATCCAAATGAATAATGTGATTATCCAACATCCTCAACCTCATCTATAAATTGATTTATTTGTCATAATTTTTCAATTCAAATCATTAGTTCCTTAGATTAGCGCGTTCAATGAGACAATCCTTCAGTTTTACAATATTATTATATATAAATGTACATATCTTTAATAGCATAGCACTACCAGCTCAATATTAAAGTATAATATACAGTTGTAGTAGGTAATTAAAAATCAGCTTCACGCTGTATCCCGCTCACAGCAGGGTAGGCAGAGGGAACCTAGTGTTAAGACACTCCGTTCCCCACTTTCTGCCGAATTCTGGAGGCATTGGGTGTTGAGTGACAGATATCAACGCCACGCTGAGCCTCGACACCAGAGCGAAGAAATGGAAATACAAATTTAACTAAATATTTCATCTCCTCGAGTGGGGATCGAACCCACAACCAGTTGCTTTTACAGTCACACTTCGTGCCGCTGGCCTCGTAGTAGGTAGTTCAGTCGCTATAACAAGGTGTCTCAGCCGTTATAAGACTCTTGAAGGCTCATTTAATTAGTGTCTCCCGTCTATAAATCAGGAGATTTATCTCGGAGCGATCACCTTCACATAAATTTTATGTGGAAATGGGTTAATAAAATTTTTTTGTTTACATTATTTTTTTTTTTATTTAGTTTCACGCTGTATCCCGTAGGCATATAGCAGGATAGGCGGGTACGTAGTGTAAAGATACTATACTACTTATACTATACTTTTTAAGAGGCGGAGCTCAACGCCGACGTTGCATTTGCATATAAAGAAATATACTTATATATTTTTTATTATTCTTTCTGTTTGTTTGTTGTATTATAATTTTTAATATTTTTTACGTTCACTTTTCACTAATATTCCGAAATATATTATGATTGTTTGATATGTGAAACCATGGATTTCTTTTTAATGTACGTATATCTATCTAATGTTTTACAAAAACTAAAATAATTCATGGAAACCATTAGTTAACCAACTGTTTGTTTATTCTCCAGAATTTCTAAATATTTTGCACAATTCACTGAAAATTGATATTTTAAGCGAGTCAAGTCTGTTTCTTGTTAAAAATCACGATTATTTTTATCTTCGAAGTTCATTCTGAAATGTCTGGTCTAAACTCTAAAGTAAGTAAATAAGCGTATGTTCAAAATAACGTAATCTAACTGACACATTTATGTAAGGCGTTTGTTTAAATAAAATCAGCTTCACGCCAATCAATTTTCGTGATATTGTGTTGAGTGGCGGAATTCAACGCCGCGCTTTGTCTGCCAGAGCGTAGAATTAAAAAATATATATGATTACAGTCAGACGATATCTCACTCCACCGTGACCGACACGAAAATAAAACTAAAAGAGAAGAAAATTGTACTGTAATATCTTTTTCAAGTCATACATAAATAATCAAGCTAATTGAACACAAATAATTACAATATGGTAAACGCGACAGGTTGTTGTTTCGATCCTCACCCGAGGAAATGAAATATTTATTTATTTTCAGTTCTTTCCTTTGGTGTCGAGGCAAAACGCGGCGTCGAGTTCCGCCACTCAACATCCAATGCTTCTAGAATTCGGCACAAAATTTGAAAGGCAGTGCGTTAACACTAGGTTCCCTCTGCCTCTAATAAATAATGTTCTATGACGAAACTTTAGTTATTAAGATTATTTCTTTTCAATTTCTTAAATGATTACATGATGCATAATTAATTCAGTCTGACAAGTTGGCGGATTGTAATAATACCGTTATGTTGGTACAGTGTGCGAAATTTCTGGAAAATTATAGCGTGACCTTTTGGCGGTGAATGTGATTTTATTTGAATATTAGTTCAAGTCAAACAATATCATAGCTCCTACTTAAATGTTGTATAATATTTTATAAATATGTAAATATGCATCTTTAAATGTTATGATTATAGAACAAAAAAGGCGAAAAGATAAAAAAGCAATTATTATCTATGCATATAATAAAACAGTAAAAATGGCGCGTCTGTACATTGAATATATTTACAAAATAATAATTGATGGGGTTTTAGGAACAGTAATAGAAACCAAATCCACAAAAAAAAATTGTCTGTTTGTACACGCTAATCCCCGGAATTACTGGATGGATTTGAATGAAACTTTTTTGTTGTGTAGCTATTAAGTGTAGGCAATATATAGGCTATTCAAAATAAAATATTTTAGGGTTTTTCAAAACAAATTATTTTGAAAATCTGAATACCTGATGTGACCTTAACAATCTGTCTAAACTATAAGAGATATAAATATACTGCCCTGAGGAAAATTGAACAACATGATAAATAATTTCCACCCACATAACAAAAATGAAGGTCTGGAGTACCTAACGTGGAACCCTAGCACCCCACCTAATCTCTAAGAGATATAAATATAGCGTCTTAGTAAAAGTTGATCAACAAGCATTTTCTGTCCACATAATAAAAATGAAGATCTGGAGCAGATAATATGGAAAACCAACAGCCCCCCTAAACCTTAAGGGATATGACTATAATGGCTTAAATAGTAGTTCTGCGTGGTCAGTGTTGAAAGGAATGAGGTTATTATTCTGACCTAAAAATTTAAAATAACATAAGTTAGGAGTCGAGGCCGGTCGTGGCGCAGCGGCACGAAGTGTGACTGCAAAACCGACTGGTTGTGGGTTCGATCCCCACTCGAGGAGATGAAATATTTACTTAAATTTATATTTCCATTTCTTCGCTCTGGTGTCGAGGTTAAGCGCGGCGTTGAGTTCTGCCACTCAACACGCAATGCCTCCAGAATTCGGCAGAAAGTGGGGAACGGAGTGTCTTAACACTAGGTTCCCTCTGCCTACCCTGCTGG
>JAATLQ010034205.1:0-13408 GCA_013421005.1 Heliconius erato x Heliconius himera
AGTCGTAGGTTAAGTTAGATTTAGTTAGGTTTAGGTTCAATATTATATAACAATTATATATAAGTTAGATTAATTTAGGTTTAAACAGATTACTGTTCTTCCAACATTGAAGGCAGTAGTCTTAGATATAGTTTAGTTTTAGATAAAATTAATGTACTTTAATTAATAATTTTATTAATATAATTTTTAGATGTAAAAATCGTATTTTCTTAACCCTCCAATTGCAGCCTACGTAACTAGGTCTACCAACAGAATATACACAGTACATGAATATAAAATAATAATAAAAAAAATACATTGCTTAGTGTTATTCCCTTTACAGGTAGACACAACATGCACCAATAGTTACAATAGTTACCAATAGTTAGTTACTTTTTGTATACATTTTCTTAATATCTTTAAAATTACTTTTAAACAAAATTTTATTATTATATATTATTTTTATAATCTATACGTAATATTATATTAAAATATAATATTGAGACATTTTCGGGATGTCTGTTGTGAAATTATATCTTTTGTTATTATTTCTAGTCATACAAAGCATTACGTTCTATCATTTAACTCGTGGCAAATATAACTCGAATATTAAACATTATTTTGCGCTTGGGTATAAAATATACATATATCACATGCCGCTCTGTATGTGTTTATTGGATATCGAAATCTAATACCGCAGCTTATATAATTAGATGCACTTGAGTGGAAATAGTATCCATAACCACCACCAATATATAAGTATGTAAATCACTATCCGACCACATTAGAGGACTAACATAACTATTATAAATATATAATAAAAAAATCAACTTCACGCTGCATCCCGCATACAGCAGAGTAGGCAGAGGGAACCTAGTGTTAAGACACTACGTTTCCCACTTTTTATTTTATTATTATTATTATAAAATTTATGAATAATTAATTATATAACCGTGTAAACTTTGTTCGAATTTCCTTTGAGGGTGGAAGATGTAATGACCCGTAGATCTAGTTTAAACTTGACGAAAATGAAAACCATTTTTAAATATATTATATTTTTGAATTAACTAACATAATTAAAATTAAGTTTTTAATTATTTTTTTAATTAATATAATATGAAATATACTTTAAGTTTTTTAAAAAGTAAAATATATTTTTCATCTTTTATTCATAGAATTTTTTTTTTCTAAGGACAAAAAGATAAAAAAATTATAAATTGCAAATTTTATCTTTATTTTATAAACCTATAAATATATAAGTACTAGTATAAGTTTCGAAAGGAACAAGAGTTCTTTCTATATTTCAATAATAAATCATAACATAACTTGAACTTTTAAACTTAAAAAAATAACAATTTTCACAACTTTTTTTAACAGCTAAACGATAACTTCTTAAGATGTTGGTTTAGGCTTCTCGCTATTAAACCAATATATAGAACAAAAAATAGATTAAAATAAATATTATTAACGTATATATTTTTTTCAAAATTTAATAATATATTTTGATGAGATAATTGTGGATTGCATTCCGAACTCGGAAGAAAATTATATTTTCATTATATCACTCTGGTAAGAAAAGAAAATACAACGTTCATTTCCACCAATCAATAAGCAATGTTTCGATAGTTGGGCGAAATGTGGGTAGCAGAGTCTATTCACTCTAGGTTCCCTCTACATACTTTACTATTTGTAGAGTGGTGGCGTGAGGTTAAAATAAATTATTAAAGCATTTATTGTAGAATAAGTTTCGAAAATTTACCTAAACGTACAATATTGTAAAAAAAAATAAAAAAAATCAGCTTCACGCTGTATTTTGCACACAGCGGGGTAGGTAGTGGTGTTAAGACACACCGTTTTCCACTTTCCGCCGAGGTCAAGAGGCATTGCGTATTGAATTGCGGAACTCAACGTCGCGCTTTACCTCGACACCATAGCGGAGAAATTAAAATATAAATTAAGTAAATATTTTATCTCCTCGAGTGGGGATCGAACCCGCAATCAGTCAATTTTAAAGTCACTCTGGCCTCAACAATACAATACAATATTCTATGTAAATTCAAATTTACAAGGCGGCTAGTACCAGTTAGTCATTAAAGTTTCTCTGTGTTAGTTTAGTTTAGCGCAACAATAATGAATCGAAATTATTGCGAGTCATTATGGTTAATTAATGAATACCAGAGACCATACGACATGTCCCGAACCCATATCATTTAATGACCGCGTCATTAAAGTGCCACGAAACGACTAAATTACACCTACATTGGAAGTACGTAATTAAAACGTACGTAACGTATTATAAAATTTTATTTTATTTCTTAAAAATATAAATAGATATAGGTGACGTTTTATATTTTTTAAAAATATAAAAATATTTTTTTTAGAAGACTAACTTTACACAGCACTTTCTCATCCTCCTTTCCAAAGTTGTTTGTGTGCTGGCATTCAGTGTAGCACTTTTATTTACCAATATCTTGAAAGTATTATGAGCCACATTTTAATCAGTAAATATTTTCATATCAATATAATAAATAGAACTACCCTTTGGGAAATCGCGGCGTTGAGTTTCGCCACTCAACACGCAATGCCCTAAGGTTGCAGCGGAAAGCGGGGAACGGGAGTATTAACGCTAGGTTCCCTTTGCCTACCCCGCTATATGTGGAAAACATATAATTGAAAAAAAAAACGTTAACCTCTATACACAGTACCCTTATCATTTGTATCATCAAATACTAATTATATTTAGAGGTAGAAACACTTTAGCACCACATTCACGAACCTTACATATTTAAATAAAGTTACTTGTATTAGAGAGTTCCGACATCCTCACCTTGTAAATATTCATAGGTCCACTTCATTTTAAGAAAGTTTACACAAGTATCGATCAGGATGAAAATTTTCGCCAACGAGTTTTGAATACATTACGCTGCTTCTAATTTTTAGGACATTTTATGCTTCTTTAAATTTAAAATTTAAAAATTTGAAGATAACATTGTACTATTTAAATGCTTCATATAAAGATATATATTATGTAGGTACTAGTATAATATTTTAGTTATAATGATGTGCTCAGGGCTCCATACTTAAATAATACAAAAAAAATCTTTAATAGTACCGACCATTAGATAATCAGTTACATATTACAATTGTACGTCTGTTTCTCAATTTGATAAGTTAATTTTTCTTATGATTGCAAATTGTAGCGATGGTTTGCTCAGTCTGTTGGTCTACTAGTCTGTTGGTCTACTGGCCTGTTGGTCTGTTGTTCTGTTGGTGTGTTGGGCCGTGGCCTGTTGGTCTGTATACCTGTTGTTCTGTTGGTCTGTTGTTCTGTTGGTATGTTGGGCCGTGGCCTGTTGGTCTGTAGACCTGTTGTTCTGTTGGTCTGTTGTTCTGTTGGTATGTTGGGCCGTGGCCTGTTGGTCTGTAGACCAACTCTGAATTTCAGATATCTTAGCGTTTAAATAAACAAACAAACTCTTCCTTTTATATCAATATAGACTTAAGTATACAGTCCCTTGGGGCAAAAATTTAGTTTTGGCTTTTGCCGTTTATTGATTGAAATTCGCTACGACGCGAACATTTGGCAGAAGTTAAGTAGAAGTTAAGGCACAGAAAATCAAATAAGTCATGAAATTAGTACGTAACCCTTGGTGAGTGAAACGACCTTGCATTTGACTGGTCTTTTTACTTTAGAAATTTTAACTCCTTTAGGTTTTACAATGAATCATGAATAAAATAACGAGTAATATTTAATTTCAACCAACCTAAGTCGAACCTGGACATTACAATTTCATATAAAAAAATTCTGTTTTATTGGAGCCATATCAGTCCTAATGGAAATGATATTATGATTCTCCTTTTAAATGAAGTGGAGGAATACTACTTTAATATTTTCTGTGTCCATTGTAAATATTTTATTAAAAGTCAACATTTTATTATCTTTACATTAACATTTATTAGCTTCACGCTATCTATCTATCTATATATTTTCTATCCCTAGAGCGCTGTTGAGAGAACCAGAGAGAACAAAACGCCAAATTCTACGGTTTTTACGGAGGTCCTTTGCTTCGTCCACTGCCCACAGACTTAATATATTTTTCACGTGACCTTCTTCCAGATTATCGGTGTTATTTTCTCTAATATTAAGGGAGGTCTCTCCCATAATTGTTAATTTATTCATTAATCTGAGTATATCTTTTCTTTCTTTTCTTTTTCATATTTTTTGTTTTTTCATTTTATTAAAAAGGAAGAGAATTGAAGAGCAGCAACTAGCAAAACAAGTTTAATTAAGACCTCAAAAATATTATCTTAATCTAAGCTTTATCTGATAATATTTCAAAGTGCGAAAGGCCTAAGCCGTAGAACTTTAATCAATGATATTAGGTTTAACTTCTGAAATTAATATCTTTAGCTAAACTTAGTCACATCTTATTTATTATAATTTATTTCAGATATTTTATTTATTATAATTTATTTCAGATATACATCCATATAAATTGTTAGTAACATTTTAAACTTAAAAACTATTATTAGCTAATTAGCTAATAATTATTAACTATTAGTACATGAATGAAACCTGAACCCAATTAAGTGGAGTGTAGTTTGATACACCGTTCGATTGATGGCGAGTCTCACCAGTCAACAAACACATTCAGCACTCTCCTGGAGGGACCTCTTTTTTCTCATAATACCATAAAAATCATCCGTATGTGCCTCCGCAACATGTTCATTTCATTGCGTCGTGTTTTGCATAGTCATCGTACACACTCTGCTGATCTTATAATCGATTTACAGATAAAAATCGATAGTATAACTTTTGTTTTGTCCAGTTTATCCATTTTGATTTAGAAGTATCATGCATAATCAGAGAGTTACCTTTTGCCAGCGGTTGCTTAAAGAAGATAAAACGTTGAAATTTTATTTCTTCCGGCCATAAATTGTCATTAAGATAGACTTGCAACGTGTTTTTAAACAGAAATAACTTAAAAGCATAAGGCTTTTCTCTTTTCATAATATTTTTTCCATTCAGTCAAACAGACAAACATACAAAGCTTACTAACTACTAATGAAATCAAATTTTATTCTTTATAAAATATTCCATTCAATATAATTAGTTAGAATTATGGATACAAAATTATCGTTGCTGTCCTTTGATGTTAAAGTCTGACAGATCGCCCCAGGGCTATGACTGCTATGATCAATCGATACTATAAGCCTTGACTTATCTAAGCATTTATAGAACAAAACTTTGTAGAATCATAACTGTTATTTTTTTAACGATTACTATAACATATTGTATTGTCCTTGTTAGTATATACAGTCCTAAATATATATATGTACATATATTTTATTAGCTTTTCGGTGTATCCAGCATACAGCAGATTTGGTAGAAGCAACCTAGTGATAAGACACTCCGTTCTCCATTTGTCTCTTATCACTTTGTTAAATTTAAAGTTTACTTGTACAAAGGTGTGAACGAAATGTCTTAATACTAGGTTTTCTTTGCCTACATTTCTGTGAAGGATACAGCGTCAAGTTGATAAAAAAATCTTTAAATATATTAAAACACTAGCGACCCACTCGCGGCTTCGCCCGCTTAAACTACTGATTTTTTTACCTAATATATCGAATTGCGTTCCTTAAACAAACGACACAAACAACAGAATACTTAAATGGTAAAAATCATAAACAACGTTGTAGGTAGTCTACCTACTATTCTTTTATGTAAAAATATTTAAACGAAAGATGAAACCAACTATGTTGCGCTGAAATAATACATTATAATTATTTGAAGAGCTCCAAAATACGTGCAATTGCTTCTAAACCTACTTTACTATAGAGCTAGCATTGAAGCATTCTCTCGTCCAGCTCCTTTCTTTTGGCGTTGGGGAACGGCATCAACGCCGTCTGGCCATGGTCTCAAGCGGCAACCATCAATATGGGTGCATCGTTAGGGGGCCCTTTGGCCTTAGGACTGTGTGCCTGCCCTAGACCAGATACAGAGAGTTTTTTGGTGGGATTGGAAGGATTAATAAATGTCACCTGAGCGGTAAGCTCAGCCAGTTGAGACACTCAGTCAGGGAGGCCCAACTTAAGGCCGTGCGTTAGGATATCATCGGTATATAATTCGTAGAGGGCAGGTGACAAAATACTGCCCTGGGGAATTCCGGCAGCGATCGAGTGGCTGCTACACTCTCCATTCTCACGCAAAATGTCCTATCAGGTAGGTAGTCGGTAAGAACATGCGCGACGTGAAAGTGCCAACCCTGAGCGCTTTTTTTAAAGTAGCCCCGCATAACACATACGGCCGAAAGCAGGTGCTACGTCGAGGAACTATTGCACTCTCCTTTCTATTAATCGCTGCTGCAATCTGGCCACCTGCAGAGAGGTTGAGTGCCCGCTTGCCCAACTATTTACTTCGTGTTGCTGGAGAAGTGGGAGGAATAACTTCTCGAATAACTTCGCCATCGCGCTGATGAGCCTTAGGCAACATGATCAGGCCTTCCTTCCATACCCGGGGGTAAGGAGCCAGGCGGCCGTGGCGGATGCACTTTTATAAGCAAACTACCCGTGGCGGGCGTCGAGCCATATGGCGCAGCAAACATTTTTAGTAATGTAATTTCAAAAGTACTTATTAAAATTAAAAACAGTAAATTACAGTTTTTATCTACACTAAATGATCAATATTAATTATATGCTGTGAGTAAGGGATAAATGAAACGTGAGTCGATACAGTTGTGTATAGCCTGCGTTATGCATTTATAATGACATTTAAAGACGGACAGACGGACAACAACGTGATCCTATAAGGATTTCGTTTTTTTCTTTTAAAGTACAGAACCCTCAAAATTGATTATTTTTTAGTTTGGCTATCCACACAATTCTGCACTAAATAATTATAATTTTAAGTCTTTTGGGAATTGATTTGATTTAGCTTGCAAGAATTTTCATATTTAAAAGAAAAATGTTTAGTTATTTCATATTTGTCTAGGTAAACTGTAATTGCGCGCACACTGCAAATATAATTTTTCCCACAAAAAATCACTATCTATCATACACAAATTGCGAGAACTACGTGGCTGCTTGAGAATGTCTCAACTTATATTGGAGAATATTAAATATTGAAATCTCGGTCTATATTATAATCATATACTGTCGAGTTTTTTCTGTCATCACACAAACAATAATTGAAAACTTAAGATTTTCACTTTCTGCGTAATTTATGCTTTGTGTAGCTTCGGCGCTTTGCCTTTTTACCAAAATGAAAATATGAAAATATTAATAAATTACATCTCTTTTTCCAAAGTGGCAACTGAATTCACAACTGTCGCGCTTAAAGTCACACGCTTGTGCCACTGTATCAAGACGGCATCATTAAGTAATTTAAGGTTTTTGGGCATTTATTTGATTTTGCTCTTTTTTTTTCGAACTTGAACTTGATGTTGTTAGCCCTACTGGCTTTTACAGCAACATCGGGTAGGGAGGGAAGAGGCTTCTCTGTCTCTGAAACATTTACAATCACTATGTGGCTGCTTGTAAGTATGCTGATGGCGGTAAGGTCGACCTGCGGGACGTGAATCTTGGCTTGCGGCAGTCGAAGAGACTGGATTTGGCTCGCTAAATTTGTTGTATTTAAGAAAAATATTTAGGTATATGGTATGTAAGCTAATTAGCGACATAAAATAAATATTTAAAAGTACTAAAACTAAAAGTGCAAAACGGGGCGGGGCGGGGGGGACGCAAGGGGACGCGTGGCGGGCGGCGAATCGTTTCATCGCAAGGATTTTTTGGTAATGTAAGTTTTTGTAAATTTCTGTAAAGGACATTTTGATCAACACCAAATGGCCAAGACAACTAATATACTTATTTATATGCTGAGAGTAAGGGATGAATGAAACATGAGCCAAAACTGCGGTTTATAGCTGGCGTGATGTGTCAACAATTAAATGCGTTTTTCTCTAAAACTACAAACTAAAAGAGCAAATTTTATCTTCGTTTAACGTAGAAAATTAATAAAGTATTTGAATTTGAAGGATAAGGATTGATACTATTAGGGACAAACATCCCTCACAATAAAAAAATATATTCAAATTACTATTTTTAGACAGAAATATGCTCACTGTATGTTATCCTTAGAAGATACGAATATGCTGTCGCTGATTTTTTTGTAGATCTTTTTGTAGATGTTAATTTTTTTTTTAAACACTCCTCATTCCCTGGAGTGTCCCTGCGATTTTATACAGGCGACACAACAGTTTATTGATTATATTAGTGAATATAATATTAGTAATAATATTTAAAACATACATAAATTTAATTTCTTTAGAGTGATATTTTTAAATTCGTTATATCTTTTGAATGAAATGTCCGATTTTGTTAATTTAAGAAGTACTTTACACATATTGAAATTATCTTTAATAAAATATAATTTAATAGAATAAGGATTAATGCAGAGGTATGAATAAAATGGTTTGATTATTGCCGGCACTTTCATCAACTTATAAAATATAAAAAAGTAGTTATATTGTCATAACGATAGTAGTTGGACATATGGTATCGCGGACTTTTTTATAGATATTGATGCGTTCTATAATACTGTAGAACATTATTTTGTTCTATCATCAATAGTTTTCGCAGCGCACGCAATGATATTATTTTTACGATCAATTTCTTCACACCTTGGGTTACATTATTGCATTTTTATTAGGGATCCCTATTTTTTTTGAAAATGTAATATAGCCTATGTGGGACAGTGAAGATGCAGCTTTCTAATAGCGAAAGAATTTTTGAAATCGGTCCGGTAGTTTTTGTGTGAAAACCATACAAACATACATACAAAAATACAAATCTTACCTCTTTATAATATTAGTATAGATGAGGAGGATAATTGATTATTAATTAAATTCAGAGCGCGAAAAACTCATCAGTGAAATTTCGCCTGTTGATTAATGCAATGTTGTTCCAAAAATATACCGACGACCTTCCATTATTATATTCGATAAGCTCTTACATCCAATTCAGTATTTATAATTAACGCACTTAAACACGCTGGTATTTCGGCATCGATATTTATTAGTGGTCAAATCATATTATGATTGAAACTTTAATTAAATATGTTTTTAAATGACAGATTAAATTAATAAAAAATTAAATTATTTACCAAATTATGTCGGATTTATTAATATTTTCATTTGTTTGCTCTGGCACCAAGGCAAAAGTAAAGTTCCGTTGCTCAACACGCAATGCCTCGAAAAATACAGCGGAAAGTGACGATAGGAATGACTTAACACTAGGTTCCCTCTACCTATCCTACTATATGTGGGATACAGAGTGAAGCTCAATTATTTTATTTGTTTTATCAAAATATATTTTACAAATCGCTTCTTAAACCAAGAAGTGTGCGTTGATCTTCGTACTAGTAAATAACAGTTATATATTTTTAAGTGCTATTCTTCAAATCGCACCTATAAAAGAAATTAATTAAATAAATAAATTCTTGAAGCCAGTCGTGGCGCAGCGGCACGAAGTGTGACTGTAAAATCGACTGGTTGTGGGTTCGATCCCCACTCGAGGAGATGAAATATTTACTTAATTTTTTTTTTGTTAAGACACTCCGTTCCCCACTTTCTGCCGAATTCTGGAGGTATGGCGTGTTGAGTGGCAGAACTCAACGCCGCGCTTAACCTCGACACCAGAGGGAAGAAACGGAAATATAATTTTATATAAATATTTCATTTCCTCGAGTGGGGATCGAACCCACAACCAGTCGCTTTTACAGTCACACTTTGTGCCCTTCCGCCACGACTGGCCTCTTTATTTGATATACATACTTATTTTCTTTATACAAATATCTTTCCTTTACTGATATTAAAACTACCTTTAGCGTACAAGGTCAGATTCACTAAGCGTTACTTCAACACTTGGCCATATATTACGTATTATTATATTTTATATAGATATATTACTCTATAGACTGAGATCCCAGGGTCCCCAGACATACGTCATTTTAGTAAAGCTGAAATTTTAAATATTAATAGTCTAATATGTAGTTAAAACCGTATGAGTACTTACGAACTTGAAAGGGCTCCACCCCTTCAGAGGTAGCGCCAATTTAAGGTACACGCTCACCTACGTTCAAATAGAAACGCTCGTATTTAAATATAATTTTAAGAATAATGTATATCTTTATTAATCCGAGACACTTTACGTGGGCCTTCACTCCTGTCAGACGTCCTACAGGTTGTATAAATTGGGACAAAATACGCGAGCCTAATTTTTATATATATTATATACGGACTATTTCAAGACCCCTTATAAGCACCCAGACCGATCTGATGGCTCAATCATCCCAGATAGAGATGTAGCTTTATTTGACGCTATTTTTAAAAGGGGGGGCCCACTTTCAATTTAGTGAGTATACATACTGTGTTAACTACATATTAGATTATTAATATTTAAAATTTCAGCTTTGCTACTACTAGCACCTGCACTTTTCAGCTTTACTACTTTACTTAATAGTTCTCAAAATTTTAGCTTTGCTAAAATGACGTAGGTCTGGGGGCCCTGGGATCTTGGGCTATTAATCAGTGCCGGGTAGCACAGGAAGCTATTAGTTAACGTCAGAGCAACAAACGCTACCTTCATGCTTATATCTAGTTAGAAAAAATCTATTTAATATATCACATAGGCCAGTCGTTGCACCAATGAACAAGCGCGCGACTGTAAAAGCGACAGATTTTGGGTTCAATTCCCATTCGAGGAATAAAATATTTAATATTTTTCGCTCTAGTAACGGAGCAAATTGGGATGTTGAGTTCCGCCACACAACACGCAATGTTTCCAGAATTCGGTGAAAAGTTTGGAACGAAGTGTTACAATAAGTTCCCTCTGCCTACCCTGCAATATGCAGCGTGAAGCTAAAAACTAATTTTGGTTTTATAAAAAATAACTTAAAAGTAATAGAGAGAGCAAAAAAATTATTGTTATCGTTGAAAGTGTAAGCTTTACTCAACAATCCTTTCTTATAAAAGTTATTATATACTTCTACCAAAAGTTCTTATATTAACATAATATATGTTAATATAAGAACTGTAATTGACTCCATAATAATAAGTGAATTACGTAAACATAGTAATGTATTAAGATAGTATAGGTCTACTTGGAAAAACGCAATGAATATAATTCAAATTAATTAGAAAATAAATATATATCTTAAAGCTACTATATTTTTATAAAGATGTATTTCACATCTATAAAAAGAAACATTTAAATCTGTATACTCTTACAGAATCATTCGTAAAAGATGAATCCTACTTGAACGATATATCATCTGAAAGGAGGAATAAATCACAGACAAGTTGTACCTTTGATTGATGACAGCGACTCCATCCAGCCTGACGTCGTCTCTACTCCGTGAAGCATTTCTCGGTCGGAGGCTGTTTTATAACGTGTGTGGATGAAATATGATATGTGTTGAAAATATTTAGATAAATGTGTATTTTTTATTGCTATATGTCACTAAATATTAACAACCATTGTGCGGATATATGTTTGTGTCTTGTCAGTGTCGTCGTTTACATATCGATTATGGGTTCTTTTTTTTTAGTTTCACTCGGTCTCCTGCACATAGCAGGACAGACAGAGGGAACCTGGCAGCCTAGTGTTAAGACCCTCCGTTCCCATTAACATACTTTCGGTCCACATTTTCCGCCGAATTTTGGAGGCATTGCAAGTTGAGTGGTGGAATTGAAGCTGCGCTTTTATATGAGATAACATATAAAAACTATATATCAGAGGGGAGAGGGAAATTAAAATATTAAATATATCATTTCCTCGAGTGGGAATCGAACCCACAACCCGATGTTACAGTCGCACGCTTGTGACCCTAGGCCACGTCTGGTTCTTATATACTTGTTGTATTGTATTATGTAAATCTCTATAATACGTGTATTATATGCTTTTAAACTAATGTATTTGTGTTTTCAAAGACAAAGAAACTTAACCAGAGTAGGATTACCTTTTTAAAATAAATTTATAAATTCTTACAAGATTTCAAAGATTTTTTCCCTTATATTAATATTAATACAATATTTTACTTATTTAACGGTTAATTAATTTTGTATAAAGCATTCATCTAAAATCTTGTTGGTTCGTTACTCTCGGGTTCAAACAGAAGCTAATAATGTAAAGAAACTTGTTTAAATAAAAAATGTAATATAATAACGAAAATTGACAAAAATACTAAATATATTTACTTCTATATTCGCTTCACGCTGTATCCCGCACACAGCAGGGTAGGCAGAGGGAACCTAGTGTTAAGACATTCCGTTCCTCACTTTCTGCCGAATTCTGGAGGCATTGTGTGTTGAGTGGCAGAATTCAACGCCGCGCTTAGTCTCGACACCAGAGCGAAGAAATGGAAAATTAAATTTAAGTAAATATTTCATCTCCTCTAGGGAAGATGAAACCCACAACCAGTCGATTTTATAGTCACACTTCGTGCAGCTGCGCCACGACTGGCCTCAATTCTATAATCATAATCAGCGAGGTTTTCTGTAAGAGCTTTCCCAGTGGACCGTTTTTCGGAATGAACACACAGATTGTTGTTCTAGAGAAACAGCTTTCCCATCATTTAAAAGAGTTGCAGCAATTCTGGAAGACGCCACTGCCAGTGCTTTTCTTTTTTTTTACCAATGTCGTAAATAGTCGAACAATGATATCATGCTGATCGGAAGATAACTGACCTGAAAAAAGCTCGTGTTTTATTTCCTCATATTCCGGGTTGCAACTAAAAGTTACAAAAAGATCTGACATTCCGTAGTTGCGCACATATGTCATAGCATCTTGTGTCTTTTCGTAAAAATATCTCGGAAGCCCGGTCACTGAAAAGGGCAAGATGACGTGCTGTTCGTTATTGGCCGTGTGATCCCGGCCTAGAATAGGATCATCCTGGTACTGAGGGTGTCGTAAGAGGCGACTAAAGTACGTGTGGTAGAGTCACATTGCCAACCATGGCAACACGCATGGGCAGACTCGACCGGATCATTACCACCTCCGGCATTTAAAACCGGCGTGAAGTAGTGGCTTTATGCCCGGAGCTGGAGCCCGGCATTACCTGATGCACTGCGTTTCGCATCAGGTAATGCCGGGCTCCAGCGCCCTGTAGGGAACTATTATTTATATTTACAGTTTATTTAATATGTGTTATTTTAATAGCGTTTATATTTAAAGACCTTGAATCCTGTAGCCACGTTTTCCTCCGAGAAGACGCGCTACGCTAAACTGTGACAGTATCCATAGACCGAATTAAGCCAGCCTATTTATTGCGCACTGACACCGACACGTCCCTTCACACAAATACTCCTCTCTCTGATACACACGCAAGTACACATACAAGCACACACCCAAGCACACACTCAGGCACTCAGAC
>JAATLQ010034206.1:0-53512 GCA_013421005.1 Heliconius erato x Heliconius himera
TAAAAAAACACATGAGTGCAAATATTCACATTAAGTAACCTCTTTAAACCAGGCAACCTTGGACTTGCGGCAGACTGAGAGCTGGCAACCATTGTTTTTCCAATTCCTTATGCGATTTTCTTTCAAATGATGTGCGATTCACATAAAAAACATATGAGTGCAATTTTCTCCAAAAACGAGTTACGAAAAACATTAATTAAAGGTGATTGCGGCAGAATTTTTTTGGGCAACCCTAGTGTTATCTATTCTACTATCATGTATCATTCTTAAATATAAGTTTCATTAGAAAATCTAATCCCTACAGTTTTAAACGATGGGATCTTAGGCCATTAGTTCATTTCGTATTCTATTTGAAAGACTTGATACTTATATAGCATAGCTATAGCCTTGTATGAATATACTTTGTGTTCAATATAGAGATGAAAGATCTAAAATAATTTAGTAAAATTTATTAGTAGAGGCCAGTCGTTGCAAAGAGGCACAAAGTGTGATTGTAAAACCGACTTGTTGTGGGTTCGATTATCTCTCGAGGAAATGAAATATTTACTTAAATTTATATTTCCATTTTTTCGCTCTGATGTCGAGGCACTGCGCGGCGTTGAGTTCTGCCACTCAACACGCAATGCCTCCAAAATTTGGCATAAATTGGCGAAAAACGGCGTGTCTTAACACTAGATTCAATCTGCCAACCCAGTGTGCGGGATACAGCTTGAAGCTGATAAAAAAATATTACCTTATAATATAATAATATATCTAAAATCATATGTACCTACATAAAAAAATTACGTAGACTTATTTGAACACGGGCCTCTTGCAAACCGTCCATAAAATATTTTTTATATTATAAAAAAATATTATTCTAATTTGAACGTAGCGGGAAAAAATGTATTTCTCCACAAGAAGTCCTGATACACTGACTGCGCCCCTTCCAGCCTACTACTAGGGCGGGCAAGTGACAACAAAGGAGGGTAGGACGCAAGGCGTAAAGTGTGAACGCATTGTTATAGAGCCTTCGACCGACTGCATTCCGACGGGGTGCTCTCAAACGGTGCATAATGTACACTTCTATTCTATGGAGCTAACATGAATGTATGTATGTACATGGAATACATAATAACTTAGCTTGGTTATATATTAGGCCTATATATTTCATTTTTTTTTAGTTCTACGTTTTTTTCCGTATAGGAGACACCCGGTTTCCTATTAACCACATGAATCCAAGATGTCGCTTGTCGAGTAGCGCAACTCAACGCCGCGCTTTAGCTTACCAACAAAATAAAAAAAATATTCATTCCACCCAGGACCCACATAACAACTCGAACTTATACTGAGAAAATGTACCACTGTGGCGTCATGACCTAGGTACAAAGTATATAAGGACCAAGTTAGTTTTGCCTTGTTCTGCCTATAATAACCCTTATTTACCGTTTCCTTGTCGTTAGTCCGAACGAGCCTTACGCTATAAGAGCTAACTCTTTTGGACATGTTTTATTATTTACAAGATTTATTTACAATGTTACTCTTTGTAGTTGTGATTTACAGGCTTAAATAAAATATTTAACAACAACCATTATGGCCTATAATTTATAAATTAATATATTTAAACATTACACTGTATCGTTTCTCCATCAAGCACACAGTATACAAAAATAGATAGAAATTAGAAAACAAATTAATTTACTATTAAGTTGAACCATTAGGCGATAAGTTTATCCACTGTAAAAGCAGGAATCATATGTTTTAATATAAAATTTCAGAAATTTGAAATATGAAATTTTTGCGGCGTTAAGCTCTGCCACTCTACACGCAATGTCTCCAGAATTCGGCAGAAAGTAGGGAACGGTGTGTCTTAAGACTAGGTTCCCTCTGCCTACCCTACACGTGCAGATACAGCGTGAACCTGATTTATTTATTTATTTATTTTTTAATTTCACAAAAAAATATACTAACAACGAATGCGTCACATACATTTAAAATACTTATAATGTGATGTACAATAGCAGAGCCAGTCAGTGCTGACTACGTAGTTAGGTAAATTATAACGAAAACGAACTCGATACATTATTGTAAATGGTATTTGCGTGTGAGAGAGGCCAGTCGTGGCGCAGGGGCACAAAGTATAACTGTAAAAACGACTGGTTGTGGATTCGATCCCCACTCGAGGCCCGCTCGAGGATGAAATATTTATTTACATTTATATTTTCATTTCTTCGCTCTAGTGTCGAGGCAAATGGCGGCGTGGAGCTCCGCCAGTCAACACGCAGTGCTAGAACTGAAATGATGAAAATTGGGGAACGAAGTGTCCGAGTGCCGACTTTGCATATTGAGTGGCGGAATTCACAGCCGCGCCAGAGCGAATATTAATAAATAGTAATTTATTCCCCCGAGCGGGATTCGAACCCACAACCGCCGCGTTTACAGTTACATTTATATGCCCCAAATTAGGCTTATGCCTCAATTTTTATATATTTATTTCTATTTTCGTCTTTTATATAAGTTTATGTGTACAATAATGACTATTCTATGGATGATTCATACATACATACATGAAAGACAAGGTATTTAAATATAAACAATTGAACTAATATAGATATTTGTAATGCGCAATGATTGAACGAACAGCGCTAAGACTTCTCTGCCTTTGTTTTAATACGACTCTATCTATTTAAATATATATTTTTTGTTTGAAAATATTTTTTACGTGTTTTTTAATAAATTGATAAAATTTAGGAAACTGGATTTCCAATTATAACTTTCTCAGGTTATAATACATTAATATGGTACCATCAAGCTGATCTGATGATGGAGCCAGGACTTAAATAGTGGAATTCTTCTGAGATTTCTAATAAATCATCCAATTTTAGGCTCATACTCTTATAATTCATAACTCCAAGTAATTGCGCAAGGAAAGAGTTTTTTTTTTATTTCTTTAAGCTATTTAATTGTTATTTTCTACAGCTTCAACATTTTCATACACGCAGCTGAGTAGACAGACGGAACTTAGTGTTGAAACACTCTATTCACCACGCAACGCCTATTTTTTTTGGGAAGTGCCTTACTCAACACCGTTCTTTTTGAACTATTGCGGGGTTGACAAGAATAATTTAAATGCCATCAAAAACATCCTGTAAAAAACCCCAAGTCTCGCAGCTCAGTCTTGCTACCGTAAAAAGTTGTGAGATCCATGTAATACCAAGTCGGTTAATCTATTAAGTCTCTACTTAAAGGACCTTCTGTCTTAAGTTATTACATAATTTATTATCATGCCAATATTAAAAATATTTTACGTTTTAAACAAATAGATCGACTTGGACATCGCATGAAAACACAACCTATCGAAAGACATAATAGACATCATATTCGGAAGGACTCTGGTGAGGAATTCGGTTGCTGGCCCGTCGTGCTGTGTAGTGTGTGTACATACTAACAATCAAATCATGCGATGTCCAAGTCGATCTATTTGTTTAAAACGTAAAATATTTTTAATATTGGCATGATAATAACTTATGTAATAACTTAAGACAGAAGGTCCTTTAAGTAGAGACTAAATAGATTAACCGACTTGGTATTACATGGATCTCACAACTTTTTACGGTAGCAAGACTGAGCTGCGAGACTTGGGGTTTTTTACAGGATGTTTTTGATGGCATCTCACTTCTTTTTGTAGAGTCCTACTTTTTGGTACCTATTTACACTTATTTTCTATTATACAGTAATAATGATTCATTAACTGCAAACGTAACCTTTTAATCCTATACATTTATATGGGATTACAAAGTTATTCATGCAGTTGGTATATTAGGAAAACTGGACCGAAATTACAAAATATTTAGGTTTTCCCATGATTAAGACACTAAACTCTATTTGTATTCTAAATTTGAAGCTTCTATGTCTGCTAGAAGTTGCTTGGACTTTTGATGATTGGTGAGTCAGTCAGTGAGTGACAAAATTTAGAAACTTTAACAAGTTGTCATTCTTAAACTACTGGTTCAAATTGACTGAAATTTTAAATATACCGTGTTTATATAATGCCTGATTAGTTACTGAAAATTCAGGTTTCTTGTTTTACCCACAACGAAATTATAGAGGGTCGAAAATGGCCTGAATTGCTTCGAGAAAAGGGTGGTACGGCCGTGCCGCTTTTTTTTATTCCCCCGAGTAGGAACCAAACCCACAATTGCATATTAAAAACAACAAACAAGTAATAACATACAATCAGTAAAAGGAATACTTAAAATGAATGAATATAACAATGTAAGTTTATTTAGATGCTGTCGTGTTCCGGCACAGCGTCTGACTAGAGAAATAAATTATTTCCATTTTCTCGCTATTAACAAGACAAAGCCAGTTGACGCCAGTCGTGGCGCAGGGGCAAAAACGTGCGACTGTAAGAGCAACAAGTTGTCAGTTCGATTTCGAATGGAGGAATTGGCATATTTAATGTTTTCATTTTCGCGCTCTGTTAAGCCACTCAATACATAATGCCTGCCGAATACGGCGAAAAGTGCAAAGTAGAAGTAAAAACCGCCTTTATTTTAATGGGAACGAAGTGTTGTCTCTCTCCGAGGTACCCTCTGCCTATCCTGCTATGGCAAAAAAAATAAGACAAGACGCTGTGTTGAATCCACCCCTCAACACGCAATATTTCAAAAATGTTGTGATGGAAAGGTAACGCAGTGTTTTAACACTAGGTTTCCTCTGTTCAACCTGCAATGCTTGATTAAGGAGATGGAACCTAGAGAGAAACTAAAAACATGTAGGTTTATAATAATAAAGAAACATGCGTTGTAGGTAAAGATCCACGAGTAAGAGATGTAGTCATGTTTAAAATCTCATTATTATTTCTAAAGTTTGAACAATTGTATAAAGAAATAGTTTTAATAACTTTCCAACAAGAAATACAAATCTTCATATCTTTAATTATTTTCCGAGAATTTTTTATACGTTTTCTAAATAAGTATATTTTCCGAGAATTGGATTTGTATGAAAAATTGTCATTTACAAATTCATTATATAAATTTACTTAGTAGTTAGGTAAGTAATTATTTTCTTTCTTGTGGAAATAATGTGAATATTGTCTAGAATTTAATAAACATATAATACTAAATTGATAAAGAGACTTTTAAGATATTATTTAAAAAAAATTAAATTAAAAATATAATAGGTACCCTAAGACAGAAAGGCCGTCGTGGCGCGGAGGAACAGATTTCATAAATGTTTATGTTTTTAAAGGAATTAATATATTATAATTTCTTTCAATTCTCTAACATAAAAGCGCTTTTACCCCCATGCATCGGAGTACACATATAATTCAGTGTCAAAACACACCTTTCTTCACTTTCCGCCGAATTCCGAAGCCTTTGTTTATTGAATGGTGAAACTTTTCCACGACACCAACGCAAATAAAGGAAAATATTCAATATTTCATTTCATCGAGTGAGAATCGAACCCACAACCTGTCGCGCTTACAGTTACATATATGTCTCCGTGCCACTACTAGCCACAAAATTCTGCTTGATAATTTTAACTCTGTAAGCACACATGGCTTTGGAGTACCGTCCTTGAACGCTATCTAATTAAACTGAATACATGGTCAAGGTCATGTTGAAATTTACGTCGTTTTGTTACAATGTTTACTGTAAGCATTTCCTAAGAAGATGTTCCATTGCATTTAACTATGCAATGGAACAGCGTCTTCCTGTAAACGCGATGATTGTAGGTTTGATACCCAGTCGGTAGATCGATTGTTTTACTGGAAAAAGCTCTTTAACTACATGATTATTGAGAGTATTATTGGACGTTAAAAAAATTGAATATCAATAAAATATTTCAAAGCAAGATTTTTTAATTTTTTTGATGCCAATCGTGGCGCAGCGGCACGAGGTGTGACTTTAAAAACGACTGGTCGTCCGTTCGATCCTCACTCGAGGAGATGAAATATTTACTTAAATTTATATTTCCATTTCTTCGCTCTGGTGTCGATGCAAAGCGCGGCGTTGTGTTCTGCCACTCAACACGCAATGCCTCCAGAATTCGGCAGAAAGTGGGGAACGGAGTGTCTTAACACTAGGTTCCCACTGCCTTATTTTTTATTTAACAACGTATGTCTTAGTGGTCAGAATGCTCCGACAGTTTCCATGAGGCGAGGCGAGTTCAAATTCCGCTACGTTCAAATACTTCAATCTCTTAATCTCTTACTATACGTTTTCCAAAAATATTTTTTTCTTTCATGAAAGTAGAACAAGAATAAAATTTAAAATAATATTAAAAATATTCTCGCACATATATTAATTGTATATTTAATACGAGTACCCTACATCCACTGTGCACGTGACGGCCAACTAACGAGAGCACTTAGTAATCGACGACAGAATCTCCGCAATCGACGCAACCACGCGACATATCAAACTATGAGTACTTTACTATAGTCTATAATTAATTTATAAAGAGAGATCTTTAGAGAGGAAATATATCAATTAAGAACTAGTTTTCAAACTTATTATAACGCCAATCATTACTTTCTTATCAATATATGTAGTTTAGTAGTGTAGGCAGAGAACCTAGTGTTCAGACACTCCGTTCTCTATTCTTTTCCGAATTTTTCGAAATCAATATGTAATATCCTAATCTTATGTTGCTAGTTGTTACCAAACTCACACCATCATCATGCTTCTGAAAGGAATAAAAGTAAACAACGGAAGAGTATGTCAATATACTTTTATTGTGTACGTAAGATACGAGGGCTATATAAGGAAAAATATCTAAATATTTACTTACTTGAATTGTACTGCTATGATAACATTTCAAGAAAATATGAGAATTGTTTTCTAATAAAATATGCCGTTGATTCAACCATAAATAATAATAAATCTATGATAGATGTATATGTTCTTTCAGCTTCAAGTTCTATCCCGCACACAGCAGAGTAGGCAGATAAAACCTCCGTCACTCAGTGCAAGAAAGAAAACTAAGGCACTCCGTTCTCCATTTTCCACCGAAATCTAAAGGCATTGCGTGTTGAGTAGCAGAATTTAACGCCGTGCTTTACCTCGACAATATTGATAAATCTTTTCCCTGAGTGGGAATCGAACCCAAAACCAGTAGCACTTACAATCACACTACCGCTGCAACATGACTGGCCTCAATAATAATATATGAATATAATATATATTAATATAATAGTTTTTCAGCCTATCGCTGTACACTGCTGCGTGCTCCTTTATAGCCCTACGAATTTATAAAGAGAACCACATATCTATATGAAGCCGTCTTGGTGCAGCAACGCAGTGTGTTACTATAAGCGCGACGGTTGGTTGGGTGGGTTTAGTTCCCATTTGACAAAATGCAGTAAAGCGCGACGTTAAGTTCCGCCACTCAACATACAATGTACTGAAAATTAAGCAACGAAGTAAAAAAAAAATATTGCAACTGTGCGCTCTTTTGATTATCTTTTGTCGTATAAACAAACAACTATTTTGTATCCCAGAGAGATTACGATTTAGGAACCTTCATTTGCTTACATCTCCTACATGTACCGGGTCACGTTCTTTTCCTTCTGGCAATGCAACCCGACGCGACGCTGTGACAATACCAGCTACCAGCTAGTACCGGCTACCTAATTGTTATGGTTCCGCCACGTTATACAGGGGGATACGAAGCTTAATGCCATAAATAAATAAATATAGTAAATAAATATAGCATAATTTAACATAAAGTTCTTCGTGGCGCAGAGCTTGACTAACGAGACGGCTGTGGGTTTGATCCCCACTTGGGGGAATGAATTCTTATTTATTAATATTCGAAAAATTCGGTGGAAAGTAGGGAACGGAGTGTCTTAGCACTAGGCTCGCTCTGCCTACCCTGCTACATACGGGATACAGCGAGAAGCTATATGTATAACATAAAACAATCAAAAGTTGCGCAATTCAATAATAGGAGCAAGCATGTAAAGTTTCTTTATAGTTTTGAGTGTTAAATCTTAGTAATAAGAAATTGTAAATATAAGTGAATATCATTAATAAAGTACCAAATATAATACGCATTAGTTATATACAATGACTGCAGGAGAACCTTAGGAAAATTTTCAACACACAAGACCTACTATAATGGCAGCTTATCTAAAGAATAGATAAAAGTGAGCTTTATACTAGACTTCTACTACTACTACTACTTATAACAAGAGGTCAGTCACGGAACTAGGACTATAAACGCGATAGGTTGTGGATTCGATTTCCATTCCAGGAAATATTTAATATTTTCATATCTTCGCTCTGGTGGTTCGTCAAGGCAAAAGCGCGACATTAAGTTCTGCCACTCAACACGCAATGCCTTAAGAAGTCTTAACACTCCCTCCGACTACCCAACTACGTGCGGGGTACAGTATGAAATCAAATCAAATCAAATCAGCTTCACATTGTATCCCGCATACAGCAGGGTAGGCAGAGGGAACCCAGTGTTAACGACACTCCGTTTCCCACTTTCTGCCGAATTCTGGAGGCATTGTGTTGAGTGGCAGTACTCAACGCCGCGCTTAACCTCGACACCAGGGCGAAGAAATGGAAATATAAATTTAAGTAAATATTTCATCTCCTCGAGTGGGGATCGAACCCACAACCAGTCGGTTTTACAGTCACACCTCGTGCCACTGCACCACGACTGGCCTCTGTACAGTATGAAGTTGAAAAATAATGAAAAAAAAAATTTTATATGCAAGTGACCACCTATATAACGTTATAGACCGGTGTCACCGCGCCGCGTCGACCGTCAAGTATTCCCGGAAGGTAAGCCGAGCGCACTCAACGCGTCGATTACCCGATTCGACAAATTTAGTAACTCCGCGAACACGTACGCTTACTTTGTATTTGTTACCTTTTGTTTAGTTTAGAACATTATTTTACGATTTCTGACAACTACTTATTTATGAATTTTTACGTTATTTCAGTGAAATTCAATTCTTGTAATGCTAGTGTGTTTATTATATAACGACACTCTTATTTTTGTATTAAATTTTAAATATATAAATACTAGCGACTCAAGCGCGGCTTCTCTCGCTTTAACTAATTGTTATATTACAGCTAAATTATATATTCTTTTTATATAAATTGTAGCCTATGTTTTATTCTGATGTATGAGCTATATTACTGTAAAGTTTCATCTAATTCCGTCTTATAGTTTTTGCATGAAAGCGTAACAAACATCCATTTTCACAAACTTTCGCGAATATAATATTAGTAGGATTATGTCAAAGTATATGTATAGTCGACAATTCTAATATTTTTAAAGTTATAACGTCTTATAAATAGATGAAAACCGACTGCATGCACAAAAAAGTATGACAGTGTTACGTTCCCCCTGAGCGAGAGTGAGAGAACGGGACAAGCGATAGAGAGGCACGATCGACCTAAGCGTTCGACTTGTGACGCGTCTATTCATAGTTTCTTGTAATTGATTAGCACCTTGCTACTCGTAATTAATCTAAATAATTAAAAAAAATGAATTAACGAAAGTAAATTTATCGAAAAAATTGTAATTTTCAATTAACATCAATTAACTTTCTTTGTATTATACAAAATTACTTATATGATAGTGTTCAGTGTTAATAATTCAATTCAATTTACAAACATATGAAATTTTTCAACAATGGTATTCTATAACATTATATCATAATTTAATGTATTTTTTATAACCTTTTCATTGTATGTAATAATATATGTGTAAATACATTATATTAGATTTGAACATATATACATACCTATTTTTATATTAAACCACTAAAAAGTCACGATTTTACTCTTATCGAAATTATTATACGTAAAAACGTGACAGAAGAAAGTTTAGAGAGATACAACTTTAAATAATGAGATAAAATCATGACAAGATGGATAACACGAGATAAATAACGAACCGACTTGTTACTTTAATATGTATCGTCTAAATATAGATACAGTACGACCAACGAGTCGTGGTCGACCTAAAGTTAGCTATAGACGGCTGCGCAAATTTCATCTCAAAAATTCAAAATTTTTAACTTTGGGCCACGACTCGTCGACCGTATTGTAAGCTCTCTTACAATACGGTCGACGAGTCGTGGCGTCGCGCTAATTCCATAGCGATTAGTTCAAGTGTAGGACGCTTAAAAATAGATACTAATGATAAAATTAATCACATACACCGAGAATAGGCCGGTCACTAGTGTTCCGCACACCGTGCACCGCCCTGCCGCCTTGTTGTGATATTTTTATACGAGTAAGTATTTAACCTTTGATGCGCACGCGCATGTTTTATTTTGTTACATGTTTTATTTTTTAGATTAACGCCGTGGATTTTGACGTTGAGTTCCGCCAGTCAACACGTAATGTCTCGATAATTGAGTAGATAGTGGGAAGCGGTGTATCTCAACGCTAGATTTCATCATTTTTCTTACTAGATTACTTACTAGACGAGGTATACAGCGAGGCGCTAAAAAAATAACCATTCTTCTACATATTTTAAAAATTTACTTTATAAGAAATGGATTTATTTTATGAGAAACGGAAGCTGTTCAAGATAAAAATGTATCTTGTCGTTTCTACAGTCCCATACTTGTGCCACTGCACCACAACAACCGGCCTCTATTAACAATATTATTAACAATTTTTAACATAATTAAAAAAAATAATATAACAGGTTGTATTATTGTAAAAAAGGGACAAAAAGTATTTAGTTTGGATATTTTTATATGATTTATATATTTATTTAATATGTTATTATATCTATGTGATTTTACTATAAATTAAACTCACATATAATATAAAATTTATCAGGTTCACGCTTTATCCCGCACACAGCAGAGCAGACTGAGGAACCCTAGTGTTAAGACACTCTGTACCCCATTTTCCGCCGATTTCTGAAGGTCACTCAACGCCGATCTATGCCTCCAGACAAGAGAAGTAGAATATAAATTATAGTAAAGAAGTGAAAATAAAAACTTGAATAAAAAAAAATTCCTCGAGTGGGGATCAAACCCACAATTAATCGCGGTTACAGTCACACGCTTGTTGCCCTGTGCAACGACCAACCTCAACTGTATAATATGTATTTCTTTTATTTTTAATTGTTTATCAAATGTGTAGTTTGAGATATTCTAAATAATATTTGTTAGACAGTAGGTACGTTGGCTGTACGCTGCGTCGCGTCGGCGGTGGTCCCGGGCCGCCGTCTGTCGCACTCTCTATTAAATACTCGTTATAAGGGCGCCAACTACAAAAAACATATAAAATCATTATATTAACATTGTATGAAATAAAAAATTTAAATCCAGTTGTGGAGCGGGAGTACAAGTATATGACTGAAAAAGGACATATTATCGGTTCGATTCCCACTCGACGAAATTAAAAATTTAATATTTTCTTTTCTTCGCATTGGTGTAGACTTGTAGAGGCAAAGCGCGTTGTTGAGTTCCGCTACTCAACACAGAGTTTTTTTTTAGGTTTACGCAGTATCCTGCACATATACATACATAAATAGTAGGCAGAGGGATACTGGGAACCTAGTTTTAAGACACTGCGATTAAGACATTTTCCCCATTTTTCGACTTGTTGAGGCATTGCGTGGAAGTCAATACGGCGCTTTTTGCCTCGTTACCAGAGCGGGGCAATAAAAATATTTTTTTTTTCCTTTCATCGAGGAGGAATCGAATCCACAACATGTCGCATTAACATTGGCACAATTTTTTTCATAGTTAAACCTATGATTTTTTTCCTGCCGTAGTCATCTTTCTAATATAAATCAAGATAAAGTTTATGATGATACTATGTTTCTACTCGACACGTGTAATATAAAATAAAAAGAACTCACAGTCGTTAGAAACAAAGTTAGAAAGATGATAGAGCGTCATAAACCCTTATATCTTACGACACTTTACACCGCCCTAGGGACACTTGACATTGTTCCTTTATATAGTGTACAGCAGTGGCGAAGTGTCTATATAACATGATTAAAATTAAATTAAATTAAATTAGCTTCACGCTGTATCCCGCACACAGCAGGGTAGGCAGAGGGAACCTAGTGTTAAGACACTCCGTTCCCCACTTTCTGCCGAATTCTGGAGACATTGCGTGTTGAGTGGCAGAACTCAACGCCGCGCTCAACCTCGACACCAGAGCGAAGAAATGGAAATATAAATTTAAGTAAATATTTCATCTCCTTGAGTGGGAATCGAACCCACAACCAGTCGGTTTTGCAGTCACACCTTGTGCCGCTGCGCCACGACCGGCCTCACTCAAGATTCATACTAAATAAATAATAAATATAATATAATAATTTGAAATCTATAATGACACGATCTTTTAAGATCGAATTTCTTATGAATGCAAAAGTAGTGCGTTCGATCCAACGTATTTTATTAATCTCACAAATCAATCAACATCACGGATCACCATTCTAATAAAATCGTAATTTAAACAAACGTAACAAGTACCTTCAGATAGATCACACACAAACGTCCCGAAGGGTTAAAAAAGAAGACTGTTGCAGCAGCGTCTGGTCCTAATTCAAGGTGTAAGAGCGGGGCGGTGCCCTTACTCTTTCTTCCTTTTAGTATAGCTAGCATGCAGTTATAGTGGAAAGGAAGATAGGACGCGCTCTTTTCTTTTATTTGGAAGAGTTTCGAATGATGACAATTTTCAATAACAACAACATCTTGTTAAAACGATACTTTCTGATGGCATAATATAAAATTCTTAATTCTATTACCTCTGAATCTCTAAAAGATATTTTTTTTAACATTTTTAAAGTGTTATTCCACACTTAGGAATGAAAAATACTTATTTAGAAAACTTAGCGGGACTCGAACTCGACATTATCAACAACATAAATAAGTTATAACAAGCGTATAAAAAATTCGACGTAGCTTGATGAGAACGTATGGCTTAGTGGTCAGAGCGCCTGGTCGGTTTCCAGGAGGTGCGGGTTCGAGTGCCGATACGTTCAATTTTTTATACATTTTCTAAATAAGTATTTCTCTAAAAGATATTGGGTTTACACGATTACAACGATAAAGGATTCTAACCACTACCATACATCACGAGCCAAAGTATTATTCATTAATACATATTTTTAAAGATCTTTGTGGAAACAGTTGCAATACCCTACAGAGTGTCCTCATGCTTTTTACGTGACCTTCATCCAGTATCTTTGATACTGTGTTTTCCTTGTGAAGGTCAATCAAATTCAACCCCTACCTGGTCTTACTGCCACTCATTTTTCTTTCATAAATCTTTCTTGTCATTCTTTCGTCACTTCTAATCTAGCTCTCAAACAAATCCTGATTAGTGTAAATTTATAAGAACCTAATTGCGACAAGAGAGTAAGCTGCGTAAACAAAACTATTTTTTTTAAATTAAACTATTTTTTTTTAATCTATTTTTGACGTCAGCTTACCTTTTAAAAAATGTCATCTTTCGACACTGGTGCATAGTGTATATGTGTGTCGCTACACAAGGCAATTGTATCTAATGACCTCGTTCTAGGAACTAAGATCACTCGTCGCTCTCATTTCAAAGAAAGTCCAAACCTTTTTTTGACATTCATTATCTTAATGATGAGTGACGTATTTACTTTCATCTTTATTTTATATAGCTTTAATGATTATTACTTATTCTATTTTTTTTAAAACAGAGTAGACAGAGAAAACCCAATGGCTTACCGTTAGTGTCTTAACACTCTACTCTTCACTTTCTGCGCAAATTTCGAGACATTCCGTATAGAGTGGCGATACTCAACGCCGCGCTGTTTGCAAATGCAAGAAAATGATTTATTTTTAACTGATTTCCGTCGGACGACATTAAAATCAGTTAATTATGGTTATGACTTATATAATGTACTTTATTGAGAGAAATCCTAATGACTTTTTTTATGATCGTAGCAATTACAGTACGATTTATATTTTGCAGTAAAAGAATACTAAATCAATTGAGTGTTGAAACGGAAGTATTTTAATGGGAACAGAGTATTTTAACTCCCTCTGTCTACCTGCTATGTGCGGTATACAGTCTTAAGCTAAAAAATATATTAAAATACAAAATACATAGATTCAGGAACTTCGTTTCAAAATTGAAAGAGAAACTTCTATGTGTAATAAACTATGTAACGGCTATTATATCGAGTACACGAACAGCTACACTTGTGCTTTGCAACATATCATTGTTTTTTTCTTGATCTATAACATATTTATTGTTAATAAACAAATAAACTCCTAATATAGCCTCAAACGTCCCAGAAAGCCACATACATTTGTTATATGGCTATATAGTAGACAAAGGGCTGGTGTAAGTAATACAATTACTGGCTTCATTCCAAGCAATTCCATACAAGTCCGTAAATAAACATCGACTATTAAACCTGTTTACTTCACAATCTTAAAATACTTAAGTCCTGAATAATAACTTACCAAACTAGTCATCTAGGCAACTTGTTTTAAATAATTAGTTACATTTCCACTAACTTCTTAAAAAATAAACAAATCAGCTTCACGCTGTATCCCGCACACAGCAGAGTAGGCAGAGGGAACCTAGTGTTAACACACTCCGCTACCCACTTCCCGCCGAATTCTGGAGTCATGTTGAGGGGTGGAACTCCAGAGACCCGACACCAGAACGAAGAAATGGAAGTATGAATTTAAATAAATATTTCATCACTTCGAGAGGGACCCACAACCACTTGATTTTGCAAGATGTGATTTTTTCGATTTAACTTCTTAATTATAAATAAAAATAATAAACCGATTTTTAATACTTTAGACCATTGATTCTCAATCTTTTTTTTGTTGCGGCACATATTTAACGATTTCAAAATTTGGCGGCACACAAAGAGAAATTATTTACTACAACACACTGCATAAGTTTATGACAAAAATTTTAAATATACGAATTTATTTTTTCGTGGGTTTAAATATATATTCATGTTAAAAATATTTTTCTTTTTAAATGATACAGTTTAATTATATTAATATTATTATATATTTGCAAAATTTGGCGGCACACTTTTGCAATTTGGCGGCACACAAAAATGCCGCGGCACAGTGGTTGAGAATCACTGCTTTAGACGAATCAAATAACCTTTTTTAGTTGAAGATAAAATTGAAACACGAACACTGCATGGAAAGTTATTTATTTACGATTGATTGTAAAGCTAAAAAAAAATATTAAGCTAGCTAATATCAGGAATTAATAGTTCTAATTGGTAAAATGAGAATCACCTTGAGTCAGTACAGTAACTTGAGGTCCACTACTCAGCGCGGCCTCAATAATTTAACGGAAAGTGAGGAAACGAAGTATCTTAAACAAAACGAAGTATTTGCGTGTATACGAAGTGCTAAGCGAGAAGCTAAAAAAAGAGTTACCTCGAACACTAAGATCCTGTCAACTTTCAGTTATTTCAAATTGATTACGCTGATAAAACCATAGGTAAAAAAAGTATTTTTTATAAAATCTTAATATTTTGGAGCTATTTTATTTTATTTGGAGACACGTGCCAATTAAACGATTAAATTACAGTAAAATTGCGTTAGCCATGGCCCATATATTTTCGGTGACGCGTGGGAGTACGTCTCTACCTACTGTACCTACGCGCTGTTTCATCAGCACCAATTACCTCCATCAAGCCTGTTAGATTCAGCCCACTACGCGCTACCGTCACGCCCACACAGGTTCTCACACCTTTGGGATATAAGTATGGTGTACAATTATATATTTGCTAATTATTACCAAAGCACTTACCTTAGGTTGAGGCCAGTAGTATCGCAGCGGTACAAAGGTGTGTGACTGACTGATTGTGGGTTCGGTTCCCACTGGAAGAAATTATTTATTTATTTATATTTTTATTTTCATTTTTCGCTCTGACGCCGAGGCAAAACGCGGCGTTGAGTTCCGCCATATCAACGCCAGTCTCCAGAGTTCAGCGAAAAGTTGTGATCGGAGTGTTTTAATAGTTAACACTGGGCTCCCTCTGCCTTCGCTGCTACACGCGGGATACAGCGTGAAGTTGAAAAAAATATCTACACATATGTATAGAATAGTCTATTTAAAGGGTAGGACTATATGGAATAACTGATTAGTACTTTGAATATATTAGTAATGTAACCCACTGATCCTGCGGTCAGAGTAAACTTAGGTGCTTAAAATGTATCTTGTATACACAACTCTTAGCCATTTTCATTTGGAGTGAAGCCGCGGGTAAAGCTAAGTTATTAATATTTGTGTACAAGGTCCTAATGGAACCATCAAAGGATTGGAAGGTATCATCGTCTTGTTTAACTTTTTTTTATTAGCTTCACCCTTTATCCCGCCCATGGTAAGTATAGGGAACCTAGTGTCAAAAGAACACTTCGTTTCCATTAAAACACTTCCGTTTCCCACTTTCCGGCATTTTGTGTTGATTGCATTGTGTGTTGATTCGTGGAACTCGAATTCGGACCAAAAGTAGAGAATTGAGATTCTTCTCTTATAATAATTCTTTTTAGCGTGACAGCCTGAAGCAAAAAAATCTATAGTAAAATAATAAACTTGCTTTAGAGCTCTACAAGTAGATATATATTATAACATAGACAGCAAACAGAATTTTCTTCTTAACCAACATGTCACCTTAGTAGAACGTCTTCTGAAGTAGTATTTAAGCATATCCTTTCGTATTTGAGCGTGTTCAGCCAACAGGATATTGCGGCAGGAAGGCTGGGGTCGCCAGATTATACGGGGTGCGAGGGATGACACCCCTTTATGCCACGGTACTATAGAGAAGTGCTGGAGTGCACTCACAAGCTTATCTTAATATTTTAGGTAATCCGTTGACCTTTTACTGTGTACTTCTTTTGAATCATCATGTAAGTATTTTTAGTATAGTATTATAAGCTTGCGAGATTGTATTGTAATTTTCTTAATTAACTTTCTTATAAGATTAAATTAAGAGTCCTTTTGAAATCAAAATAATAAGTACTGATAAAATGATTTTTATAAGCTTTTACCTGACTACGGCGAAGCAAAAAGGAGAGTTATGATATTTATTTAGAAAACGTATAAAATTTGAACGTAGCGGAATTTGAACCCGCGCCTCTTGGAAACCGTCCAAGTTTGGACGATTAACGCTACGCTCAACTTTTTATATGTTTTCTAAATAAGTATTTTTCCTTCCCAAGTGTGGAATAACACTTTAAAAATGTCAAAAATGAGAGTTATGAGTTTGACCGGTACGTTACATGTATGTTTAAATAAATGAGCTGATTTATATAATTATTTTATTTTAAAAAGTGCTTAGTAATCTTATGACTGTACTCCTTTTTATAGCGAAGAACTATAGAATAGTAACTTACCTCTAAAATATAGACGAAATTATTAATTAGATCGGCTAAGAGATGGCCAATTCATTTAACTGCGAATCAAATTTGTAATAACCTTTACCAATTTCGCAGTTTCGAATTTTTGTTTTTAATTATTCTACATATTTTTTTTTAATAAAAATAACCTCGGAAAAATGCTGGCTGTAATGTAATATGTCACAGTAATAGACATATGGCCTGTCCTATAACAATAAGAATAAAATTTTATATTATATATAGCATGTATATACTTTATAAATCATTTCATTTCTCATAATATATATATTAAAAATTAAATTAAATTAAATCAAAACAACTTTTTTTAGAAAAAGCTTTTAGTCAAAAGCTCTAAAACGAAGAAAATATTTTTTTTATACACAATTTATATGATCATAAAAGCTCGTTATAAGTCGAACTGTGTGTACATTTTTTATTAAAAAAAAGACACGAATTAAAAAATTCTGTGTAGGCACTGAGACTGAGAAAGGTCTATTGAATTGATTATAGATTTCGGGCGCGTCGGCGGCTCGCAAAGTATTTTTAATATAAATCCTACAAATACTTTTGATTAATATTGACAGATTACAATAATATTCATACAAATGATATTCGAGGCTGGTCGTGGTGCACGGACACAAGCATGCGACTGTAAGCGCGACAGGTTGTGAGTTCGATTCCCACTCGAGCAAATGAAATATTTAATATTTTCATTTTCTTCGCTCTCAGTTAATGTGTGTGTCGTGATGTAATTAAAACTACCTCGATAAATGAATTATGTAACACATAAATAAATTAGTTATTCCTGAGATTAATGTGTTTAACCTAACAAACTATTCAGCCTTATAATCATACGTCATAGTAATATTATAAATGTAAATATAAATTTGTTTGTTACGCTTTCACGCCAAAACTACTCAATCCATTATCATGAAACTTTGTAAACATATTTCTAGAGGTATTAGAGAGGATATAGGATACTTTTTATTAAAAAAAAATAAAAGAAATTTTTCTTTGACTATAAGTTTAAGCATGTGGAGCCGCGTTTTAGTTTTTAGTATTAATATAGTTCAAGCTTACGTATGACCACCAGTAATGCAGTTTTTATTATTAAATGTATTTACTTTTTGTTCGTACCCACATTGGCGGACAAGCGGCGCCGTGGCTCAATCCCCCGCGCACCGGATGTGAGCTGACTTACTCATGCCTTTTTGTTTATTAACGCAAATCATTTTAAATGATTGCAATATGAAACTGTTAAAAATGTAAAGAGATTGCTTGGAGGTATAACCCTGAAATTTATATTGAGTATATAAATCCATAGTCCCTTGAGTAACAGAAAAAAAATAGGCTTTAAAAGCCTATTTTTTTTCTGTTACTCAAGTCAACGCAATAAAAAACTGCGAGAAAGAAACCAAATTTTATAACTGTAGGTAGGGTCACAAAAAGTACCTACCCTAAGGTTTTGACTACGTGGCGAATTTCATGTAAAATGCAGTTGTCGTATCTTTTTTTCTACGCTTCAAGCGACTATAGATCTAAATATTTAATATTAATTTCAGCTTGAATCACGTGGTCTCGAAATTAATGGTCTTGACAGACGGACAGACGGCAGGTGATCTTATAAGGGTTCTGTTTTCGTCTTTCGAGGTAAGGAACCCTAAAAATATAAAAAGTATTGAAGAGATAATTTTCATTTGCCTGGTTCGATAAAGTAAATAAAAGTAATAAAGTATCGCTCTTGTAAACACATGTTATAAAATGCATACAAAATTACATTACCCAGTGAAAATGATTAAAACTATAACAAATAAGAAATGAATCATGGAAATAAAATAAATAATAGTTACCATTTAGATAAAGTGAGGCAGTGCATTATTCTCTACTAATCTCTATATATAATAAAGACAGTAAAAATATTTTGTCTGTACATTTAGTAATTTTAACTGAAATGGATAGGGCCCCTTAAAAAGAATAATAGAAAGCAAAAAGTTTTTTTTTAATTTCTTTTCTGTCTTTCTGTCGATATGTATGTCGATATGTATGTCCACATTTTTCTCTGAAAGTACTGAACCGATTTACTTGAAAATTTCAACAATTGCTTTGTTTTAACTCAACTTAACTATTAAAGTTTGGTTCATCAAAATCGGTTCATTAAAAAAAAATCTTCGTTATCGTCACTTAAATGAACTCAAGGCATTAGTTTGCCTGCGAATGTTATATAGCAATCGTGCTGGTAAGATTCCTGGCTAAAGAATGACATTCGAAACGTCTGGGTTATATCACTGTTGATAAAAATATATTGAGGCCGGTCGTGGCGCAGCGGCACGAGAACCAGAGAAAACCAGTCGGTTTTGTGTGACTGCAAAACCGACTGGTTGTGGGTTCGATCGCCACTCGAGGAGATGAAATATTTACTTAAATTTATATTTCCATTTCTTCGCTCTGGTGTCGAGGTTAAGTGCGGCGTTGAGTTCTGCCACTCAACACGCAATGCCTCCAGAATTCGGCAGAAAGTGGGGAACGGAGTGTCTTAACACTAGGATCCCTCTGCCTACCCTGCTGTGTGCGGGATACAGCGTGAAGCTAATAAAAAAAAAAGTATATATATTTTTGAAGCACTATTATATAATACTTTATACAATAAAGTAAACAAAATTGAATTGTTAGTGAAGATTACCTTCATAAATCATAATAGTTAAGTTTAAGTCGTAATTAATTCCACACAGAGATAAAGAACGATCTTGAAAGAAATATCAAGTAAATACAAATATTTTTTGGTTGGTTCGTTCATATAATAGTAACTAATTTAAAAACTGTACAGGAGTTATTATGCAATTATTACAGTTATTTTACAAAGAATTTATGAATAATTACCCAAATCAATAATTTAACATTTGAGGCTGTTTCTGAAGCAGTAAATTAAATTATTAACTGACATCAGCACATTTAACAGAGTTTTAAAAAACATAACATAGGTAAAAAGAACGTAATGTTACAAAATATTAGAAGTCATTTTAATTGTCAATCAATTCTGCTTATTTAATCAATTATCATGTAGTTTAAGCGGGCGAAGCCGCTGGCGAGCCGCTAGTTAAAAATAAAAGATATTTAAGTACTGTACACTATATACCGACTAGAAACGATTGCTTTTACGGGTGCAGCATATAGGGTAAAATATTTTAAACCTATAGCTAAACAAAAATAATTGATATTCGTCAACAGTTTAGACCAGTGTTTCCCAATCTTAACCGCCATTATTTTTGGCAAAATCTCTTTCGTTTTGAATGTATTAATTAGGCTTTTATAAAACAATTAAAGTGCTTTCATTTAAATCAAGATAATTACACTCTGTATACTAGTTAAAGATGAGTGACGGTGTGACTGTGTGACTTTAGTCAACACTACAGTAAATATAACTGATAAGGAGATGATTATTATGTCATTGCTTGTGTCTATTTATAACAGAATACAGATGGACTCGAGAGTGTCGTTATCGCGCCGTTACCCGCCTCGTAACTTAGCGTACTCTGAGTCAGATGGAGAAGACTCTAAAATATAGTTAGTATTGTTTGTGAGTATTTAAATATCAATATTATACTTATATATATAGACTTCCATTCAAGAGAACGAATATTATATATTATATTAAAAGAAAAAGCGTGGCGTTGAGTTCCGAACAAAGTGTCTTTACACTAGGTTTTTTTATGCCTGCGTATAAAAGTCTATATGAGGGATACAACGTAAAGCTAAAAAAAGACACATTTACACAATAATAATATTATATTAAATTAAAAAAAAATCAAATCAGCTTGACGCTGTATCCCGCACACAGGGTAGGCAGAGACAACCTAGTGTTAAGACACTCCGTTCCCCACTTTCCGCCGGATTCTGGAGGCATTGCGTGTTGAGTGGCAGAAGTCAACGCCGCGCTTAACCTCGACACCAGAGCGAAGAAATGGAAATATAAATTTAAGTAAATATTTCACCTCCTCGAGTGGGGATCGAACCCACAACCAGTCGGTTTTACAGTCACACATTGTGCCGCTACGCCACGACTGACCTATTATGGCATATTATATTATTATTATTATTTCAAATTATTTTGACCCTACCTCCAGCGTCAACTAACAGCTCACCCTTGTATATTATATTTTATACAGAAACTTATTATTTTCTGCACTTTTGAAGCTGGCGTTACTTCGTCGCTCTTTTTTGACCCTCCCTTTGACCCTCCCTTCAAGCGTCAACTATCAGACCACTCTTGTATATTATATTGTATATAGAAACTTATTATTCACTGCACTTTTGAAGCCGCCGCTACTTCGCGCTGATAAGGACATCGACTAAGATCATCCGACGCGTGAGCTCTGTTGTACTCTTTGTTAAAGTATCGACAAACAGATGTTTCAGAGTACAAAAATATTATCAATTTCTTGGAACAGTATTGAAGTCTTTGAGGAAAAATATTTTATCAATGGTCTCGTTACAATATCTTAATGTGTTACATTAAGTTTTATATGCATTATTTATTAATAAAAAAAGCTTATTAATGTAATTTTGTCATATATCGATTTGTAAAAACGTACTATTATTTTGAGATAAATATGAAATTTCATGCAGTTAGGATGTTAACGTTTGAAAGAAATTAAAATTAACTTCATGCTGTATCCCGCGCACAGCAGGCAGAGGGAACCTAGTGTTAAGACACTCCGTTCCCCAATTTCCGCCAAATTCTGGAGGCATGAGTAGCGGAACTAAACGCTGCGCTTTTGACTCGACTCCAGAGCGAAGAAATGAAAATATAAACGTAAATAAATATTTTACTTCGTCGAGTGAGAGATCGAACCCACAACCAGTCGCGTTTGCAGTCACACTTAGTGACACTACGCCATAAAAATTTTGTAGGACTAAAAGTGGAAGTGCAACATATATACGTAAATTTACATACATACAAACACACACACATATGACGTGAACAACCAAAAACATCCTACAGTCTGTAATGAAATCTAAATCCCTTACATTATCATAATATTGAATTTTAACACTTGAGTACTGAGACTTTAGATCTGAGACTGCTACTATCGACGATATTTTAGATCTGAGACTGCTACTATCGACGATAATTGCTTGTCACTTATTTAGGTGACAAAAGGCCGAAAGATTCAGCCTAAGAGAACAGCAACAAGATCATTTTTAAAGTATTATTCGAGATATCAAGAATATTTTTAAAGTATTATTCGACACTTAAGAGAGAAAAATACTTGGAAGGTTTCCAAGAGGCGCAGGTTCAAATCCCGCTACGTACATTTTTTTATATGTTTCCTAAAATAAAGAACAATAACAATATTATTGCGTCGCGTAATTTTAAGACAGTCCGTTCCCCACTTTCTGCCATTGCGTGTTGAGTGGCAGAACTCAACGCCGCGCTTAACCTCGACACCAGAGCGAAGAAATGTAAATATAAATTTAAGTAAATATTTCATCTCCTCGAGTGGGGATCGAACCCACAACCAGTCGGTTTTGCAGTCACACCTCGTGCCACTGCGCCACGACTGGCCTCATAAATTATTTATATAATATCAATTTAAGTAAAAATAATTAAATTTAAATCTTCAACACAATTTTTTTATACGTGCTGCTCACACGCACGACTGAGTATTCCAGTCAACTGTCGACGAAGGTATTTTAATCCAGCAGTCAAGTGCAACAAATACCTACAAGTAATCAACCCGTATACTTTCAAATTATCCTCAAACATTAATAAAGTTAAATATTTCGACATTTTTTAATATTATAGAACCAATTATGCTGAGAGGCCAGTCGTGGCGCAGCGGCACGGGGTGTGACTGCAAAACCGACTGGTTGTGGGTTCGATCCCCACTCGAGGAGATGAAATATTTACTTAAATTTATATTTCCATTTCTTCGCTCTGGTGTCGAGGTTAAGCGTGGCGTTGAGTTCTGCCACTCAACACGCAATGCCTCCAAAATGCGGCAGAAAGTGGGGAACGGAGTGTCTTAACACTAGGTTCCCTCTGCCTACCCTGCTGTGTGCGGGATACAGCGTGAAGCTAATTTAATTTAATTTTTATTTAGAACCAATTAAGCTGATTGGGAAATTGATGTAGGTTCGCGTTGAAGCACAAGCGTTCGACTGTAAGCTTGACAGGTGTAGCTTCGATTTCCACTCGAGGAAATGAAATATTTAATATTTTCATTTTCTCGCTCTGATAATCAACACGCAATGCCTCCAGAATTTAGCGGAAACGGAGAACGGAAGTATCTTAATAGAATGCACTAGGTTCCCTGGTTCAATCTAGCTAACCTGATATACGTGTGAAGCTAAAAAAAATTGATTTTTCCAAGCGGCGTTGGAATCCTCCACCTAACCAATCTTACGAAGAAAGAAAGATGTTAATCGCTGCAGAAAATCCATTGCTGTACAAACATGGTTGTACATATATTTCCATTTAAATCGTAAACAGAGGTTAAAGATCCAACGTTTGCGGAACTCTCGGGCACTCGCCGGCACTTCCGCATAACGCTGTGTACCTAAATAAGGACTACCATAGCCTTTTGCGGAACCCACCTGCTTAGCACGAACCAAACAAGAAACGTATGCACATTTAATGATGACTAGTTTATGTTCGAGACTTTGTCGATTTATATTTTATATTTCACATGTACATTTCTATATAAATAGGTAAGTCTAATCTACATGAAGAAATTAGTTATAATAAAAATTGATTTTGTAATAAAATAAATAAAACTTTTGTTCCTTTCTGTCTTTTAAATGTTTAACATTGCAAGCAGAAGTAACACGTGATTGATTATTCACTCTCTAATTATATTATATCGGCATTATTAAAAATGAGAGGCCGGTCGTGTGACTGCAAAACCGACTGGTTGTGGGTTCGATCCCCACTCGAGGAGATGAAATATTTACTTAAATGTATATTTCCATTTCTTCGCTCTGGTGTCGAGGTTAAGCGCGGCGTTGAGTTCTGCCACTCAACACGCTATGCCTCCAGAATTCGGCAGAAAGTGGGGAACGGAGTGTCTTAACACTAGGTTCCCTCTGCCTACCCTGCTGTGTGCGGGATACAGCGTGAAGCTAATTTAATTTAATTTTAATTAAAAATGAAAGTATGAAATTATTTTCATAAAATAGTAATAAATTACAACAAAAAAAAACACCGTGATTTGCACCGTTATCTATCACCGTTATCTATATATTATTATATGCTGTAAGATCAACTAATCAGTCGAGTAAGATCCATATGGGGTCAACTTTATCAAAGCAAAAACAGTAGCATCTATGCATGGCAAGAACCACACGACTACCACGCACGAATACCTTGCAGTATAAGGATCACATATTTTTTGTTACCTATTACGATAATTTCTTAGCTACCTTATACATACTCGTATACATTAATCAGTCTAACCCTCAATAACAGTTACATCTCCATACTAGTTACAATCATTACACAGATAAAAAAAAACGGTCAAGTGCGAGACGGACTCGCCCACTTGGTTCTGAACTTAATTGTGTACTTCCAACGATTATAGATCTGAATATTTGACAAATAGTCTTACAAACGTAACAAAGTGATCTTATAAGGGTTCCCTTTCCACCTTTTTCAGGTGAGGAACCCAAAAGAATGTGATATATGTAGATGAGGATCAACGAACCCCATCCACTCAGAGCTATGACCACCTGACACCATTAATTCACGTCATGAAAACGGCATATAATTCACATTCCGTGATACAACTAAAAATTTACGATGCGTACAATTATCGAGAAGCGAGAGCGACGACATTTTTAGTGCCTTGCTATATAAATTTCTTCTCACACGCTACTATTGAAATTAAAAATAGAATGAAATGTAACACTTAGCGGAGAAAGCATGACCAAAGTGCTATAAAAATGAAATAAATGTAGAGCAGTGTCAGATGGACGCTAGCATAAGTTGCTGTACGGATCGTAACAAACAGACAGATAAACAGCCTGTTAGCGGCCGAGATAAACAAATTACCCTTTAAGTGCACTACGGAGGGCCACATGGCGCCGCGGCTTGCAGGAGGAGGACCTGGCGCTTTAATTAAATATTTTTTTACGGTCACGCTGTATCCCGCACACAACAGGGTAGGCAGAGGGAACCTAGTGTTAAGACACTCCATTTCCCATTATCCACCGAGGAGGAGACGTTGCGTGGTGAGTGGCGAAATTCAACGCCACGCTTTCGCTCCTCGACACCAGAGTAAAGAAATGAAAATATTTAATATTTAAATGGAGATCGAACCCACAACCTGTCGCGTTTACAGTAGCACTTTAAGCCCCTGCGCCACGTCTGGCCTCAATAAAATACAAAATGCTAATACTTCCCACGGCTTCGTCCGCGAGCCACCGAGTCGAGCAGAGCATTTTATCATGTCACAGTATCTAAATGGCCCAACATTCCATTCGGACGGAGAAGCATGTTTTCGCCGACATGCTTCAATAGTCTCTCATAATATCGTAAAACATAGTTTATATTGCATGAACACTAACCAGTACATAATAATTCAGTGTTAAGATCAAATAAGGAAATGTGAATATTTGCAAGCATGTATGTTTATATGCGAGACTCATTTGGTTCTTGTTTAAAAACGATGAAGATGTACAGTACGGTCAACAAGTCGTGGCTGCCCCGATGTTAGATATAGGCAGCTGCGTAGATTTGATTGTTAGGATTATTCTTAGTTATGAATATTTCCTTTTCGAGTGCACATTGCACTAAAGTTCAGAAAATTTAACTTTAGGCCACAACTTGTTGGTTGTCGTATTATATCATTTAGGTCTCGACTCATAATTGACATATGGTCGATGTTATAATACTGACTCGAGTGTGTTTCTACACACATTGGCCAGTGAATGTGGTGAGTGTATAGGTAATAAATTAATGTTGTTACGTCATTCGTTGCGCTTATCTAGCGCGATCGTCGAACCCTGGCGGCGCGGCGGCGAGGCGCGGTGCGCAGGCGCAGGCCACTGCTATAGGACGTCGACAGGCATGACCTGCCTTCCGCTCGTACATCATACTTCAAAAGCAACGTTCGCAGATTTGTTCTGCTCTCGTTTCCTCAATTCAACTAGCTGAGTTTACTTTGAAATATGTAATGCGTCGGACTAAAGAAATGTTTTGCGCTGCCGGCAAATAAAACATGATCGTAAATTAAATTAGTACTTCTAACTGAACTATATACTCTCTGTAAATCATGAATTTAACATAAATATGAGTGCCAAATTATGCGGTCTATAACTAGTAGTAATAACAACCTAGTTTCACAATACTTGAAATGATTATGGATAATGTTTTTGTAGGACTAAACAAAAACCTACTTAAATGAAAGAAAAAAGAGGCCGTCGTGGCCCAGGGGCACAAGGGTATGACTGTAACGTGACGGTTGTCGTTTCGATCCCCACTAGAGTAAATGAAATATTTATTTAAATTTTTATTTCTACTTCTTGTCGAGGCAAGGAGCGGCGTTGTGTTCCGCCACTCAACACGCAATGCCTCCAAAATTCGGAGGAAAATGAGCTATGGACGTTATTTCATGCAAGAAAAATAAAACTGTAACTGTAATCTCTTAATAAATATAACCTTTTCAATTACAAAACAATCTTTTAAAAATTACTTTTCTAAGAAGTAGAACAAGTAAAGCAGTATGTATTTGAATAGCCGAGAGCTTAGTTCAGCTAATTATCCCTTCCCCCGCCATGTGGACGGGGGACGTGAAATTCTCTTATAAACATTATTAATTAACATTCTTACTATTCTAGTGTCTTGCCAGTAACAAGCTTTGACGAGTTGTTCCTATTAGTATGCACTATTGTTCTACGCTCTACAGTCAGTCATTGCTCGAGTGCGAGTCGACCAACTTCATCGACTTATACTGACTAAAACTTTTTAGAAAACGTATAAAAATTTAAACGTAGCGGGATTTAACCCGCTCCTCTTGAACAAGAGGCACGGTTCAAATGGTTATACGTTTACTAAAAAATATTTTTTTCTAAAGTGTGTAATAGTTTTAAAAATAATGAACTTCATTTAGGTACTCTCTCATTGAAAATATTATTATTGCCGTCACGTACTTTCACACAACTCGAGTAACGAAAATAATACGGTTATGTTACTAATAATTATAGAAATCGGTTTAGTTTTTAATTAGATTACAAAGTGGTATAATATACTTCTTAGAATATTTCTAAAGATTTAATAACATTAAGGCGGTCGCGGCACAGGAACGCGACGGCTGTGGGTTCGATCCCCACCGGAGGATTAAATTATTATTTATTGGTATTTTTATTTATTCACTCTGGCACCAAGCCAAAAGTCCGGCGTTGAGTTCCCTTTGCCTTCCCTGCTATTTGCGGGATACAACGTGAAGCTGATTAATAACATAAAGTTATGTTAGGTTATAAAATTTTATTATTTCCTTTTTTTATTAGTTTCACCCTTTTTCCCGCATATAACATTTTAGGTAGTCAAGACACTGCAAATTAAGTGGCGGAACTCAACGCTGTACTGTGTCTACTAGGGCCAGTGGAATCGAACCTAAAACCCGACTACCCTCGACTTTAGGTCATTTTCAATTTCATTAGTTATACTTATTATGTAAGTAACACTTAACAGCGTTGATTGCTTATTAAGATTAAAGTAGGTACTTACTCCGTAATATTTTACGAGAGTGTCTGACATTAATTTCGTCGATAATATAAAATATTAATTAAAGTGATGTAATATGATGACATCCGCCAAAATAATAATAATCCGATTCATTTAATTTAAATATATGCGAAGATTGAGTTCATGTAATGGATGCTGCGGGCGTAACGCATGGGGGACAGAGGACATCAATCACCCGCGTCATCGATCAAGCGGGTAGAAAGTGAAAGCCACGTTAGTAGATGTACTCTACCACTACCCGTAATTTTCAACTAATTTGATGATCGATGAGATTTCTTTTTATGTCTCAATTTGATGCTACAGTGACGTATTTGCACTTTTTGAAATATTACACGAAACGCAATCTAACAATCTATGAATGAAAACGTCATCTTAAGATCGATCTCAGACTTAAGAACGATTTGTAAACACGGGCCTAAGTTGGTGGATAGTTTTGCCGCATACATATTTAACTTACTTTTATAAAAAGTGCCAATTTATCACTGAGTAAAGACATACTTAGGTAGAGTAAATTATTTTAAAATTCCAAATATTTATCCTCATTATCACTCGACTGCAGGAATCCACTTCGAATGTCTGTCTATCCACTTAAAATGTGCGAAAGGGCACTTAAACTGATAAGAGCTGATAAGAGAGCAATATATTTTAAAATTTTAAAATCAAGGGCGGGCTAAATTGAATATTCCGAATATTTTTGGATTACTAAGAATTATATGTGTGTGAAGAAGTATATACATATATAAAGAAGCAGCTTCATGCTGTTCCCCACATAGTAGTATAAGCAGAGGGAATCTAATAGGGAGGAAATGAAAATAACTCATTCCCTTGATTGTTAATTGAACCCACATCCTCGTTTCCAGCAAGACGCAGTGCCATTGCGCCACGAGGGTCTCTAAGATGTAGAGTAGAGTAAAAAAGGTGCAGCCTGATGCCTGTAACGTGGACCACTCTTGTACAGCAATACGATACGATCTCAACACCCGCACGCCCGGCCGCCTTCCACTCTACACTCGGTTAACAAATAAACTCTATAACATAATTATTTTTATTTTATTTATTCCTTATTAAAAATAACATTTGAATTATAAAATTATAGTTTTTTTTAATAGGACACCAACACATAGATTAGTAATATTTTTACTTGATGTAGAAGACTTAAAAAAATTCTAAGTAAATAAAAAAATCTAATATTATAGTTCAATCCAGTCGTGGTGCAGTGGCGAAAAGTGTGACTGTAAACGCGACTGATTGTGGGTTCGATCCCCGCTCGAGGAAATTAAATATTTATTTACATTTAAACTTCTTATTTCTTCTCTGGCGTCGTTGCAACGCGCAGCGTTGAATTTCGCCACTCAACACGCAATGCCTCTAGAATTCGGCGAAAGGTGGCTAACTGAGTGTTTTAAGACTAGGTTCCCTCTGCCTATCCCGCTAAGGATAATGCGTGAAGCTAATTTGATTTTGATTTTTTTTTAAATATTATATTTATTACTATAAGAAATATTGAGTTTACAAATTATATTTTTATCATTTAAAATGATAATAATGTAATCTCAATCTGTAACAGATCTCGTCGAGATCACGCGCCGCTCCGCTCAAATAGAGATTGCCAAGATGAGACGTGACTCAGGGCTCCGGCTGATACGCCTCCGCGGACACAGCCTCCTGGAACTACAGCGAACTAAATTAGTTGCTCAATACTAATTATGTAATTTGATAAGAGAAGTAAGATAGATAGTATAACTCTATAAGAAGAGTATTATTGTGTCGTAATGGAGGCCGTCACGTCGAGGCACAGTGGCTTAAGAATATGACTCTGACAGCCAGCAACGGTTCGATACCACACGAAGAAATAAATTAATATTTACATTTTTGTATCTATGTATGGGATACTGCGTGAAGCTGAGTTTATTTTTGTATTATTGTGTATTCGATAACCTTAGGTGACTTGCTAGACTTGCTAAAACGAAAATATATTCCAACAAATGAATGAACACAATTTTTTTCTTTTCAATTATATTCCAATAAATACACATATACATATATTAAAAATATACAGATATTGCAATTAAAATAACAACATCACAAAAAAAAGTCGTCTTGGAAAAAATTGCAGAAAACATAAAGAGAAAACTAAAACGTTTTCACGTTTGTTTTTGTAGGATAGCGCGAGAACTGGGACATATGTATATTTAATGACTCGGGGACGCACTCCCCCCACCCCCCATCCTCCCCTGCGCCTGATGACTTCGGGGGATTGCATCTCACGCAATCTCACTTTGCAGATACTTTGTACATGTTATTATTTCATTATTTCTATTTTCTCTCATGGATAAAAGGGATAATACGTACATAGACTTTTTAGAATAATAAGAAAACTGTAATTATCATTATCAGCAATGTTTTATATATATCATTTTATTCACCGTAGCGCAGTGGATCTGATATACTATTGCTACTACTACTGCTATGGCTCTGTATTTGATCCACTTTCAGAGAAATAACCTATTGTCAATTCTCCACATTACCACGACAAAGTGCGGCGTTAAGTTCTGGCATCCAATGCACAATGCCTTAAAATAAAGCTGAATTACTTACTTTATAAAACAATGAACGTATCCGTAAACCTTAACGGCCGCTTTACACTACATAATAATATATCTTAAGATCAAAAATCCACAAACAAATAAAATTTACATTTCTAATTATTCAACAAACCACATCTCTACTACCGGTATGTACCTTATAGCATATTTATTAAAGAAGATCCAGCTCCGTTTGATTAATTGCAACAATCAAACGAATGAAAGTCCTCGTCCAGTAGAGTGCAGTTCACACACTCCAGGACGCAGTATCAGTGCAACCGAGGCTGAGTGCTTCTCCTCATTACTATCACTCATGTGAGTCATTCATTTAAACGTTGAGGCATCTCTATCTGCGCTTATAATAACCGATATGTTATTACTAGCGACCCGCTCGCGGCTTCGCCCGCTTGGACTATATAATTGTTAATTTACTAATCTGCATTACTTTTCTTTTCTAAAAATAATATTATTTTAAAACAATATCTATATTGAAAATTTTATATTCAGATAATTCAATAAAAAAAGCTATGTTTAGCAATTTTGACAATTAAAATTTTTCAAAATGCTATAACTTTTTTTATTAATAAGCCGATCTTAATAAAATAAACACTTAATGTTAAGACAAGCTTGCGAAAATACAATAGTAAATGTAATGAAATCGTTTCAGCCGTTTCTGAGATAAGCGTGAACAAACGCACATACAAACAAACAAAAAAATTAAAAAACGTTGTTTTTGGTTATAATACGTTATTATATGCCTGTACTAAAATTTTTTCTTATATACCTTCCATATACAGACACCGACAGCTACTATTTTATTATAAATATAGATATAAATTAATTTGATATTTCAATTAACTATAAATATCAGGTGATATACGGTAGTATGATGCGGCCGTCGACGCAGCGGTGAGCGGTCACTGAACTCTCCTCAACTGTGTGCAGCACTGTGCCAAAAATGATTGTGACCTGTATATTTGTGTGTACGTGTTGACTGATTGCTCTTAAACAACTTATTGGTGTGTTTAAGGTACTCTACAAAAGTTATGAACGAAATATATATATATTTTTTGCAGCGTCGCTGTAAGTAGTCGTCGCGTAGTAGGGTAGGCCAAGAAAAGCTAATGTTTAGACACTCCGTTCTCCTCTACCAAATTTTTGAGATATTGCGTGTTGAGCGGCGGTTGATATTAGAGCGACGAAATGAAAATATAAATAAATAATAATTAATTTCTCAGCGTCGGAATTGAACCCACAACCGTCGCATTTCAGCCACAAGCTTATGCCCCTGCGCCTCGAGGGCCTCTATCTATCCTATTAATGTTCTAATAACGTAGTTGCCTTTTCTATTAATAGCTTTATTTCCACGAAAATATTTGTTTATACGATTTTAATACTAAATACGATATTAGCTAATGTTTTAATGACTTTTAAATTACATTATGAATTTTATATAATTTTCGAATCCAATGTTTAAAGCCGATGCGAGGTGAGGGTCCACGGCCGGTCACGAGCGACCGCAATGTTACAATAAAAGGATAAATCTGTTATATATGATTTTTTTTTCAGTTTCACACTGTATCCCGCATATAACTGGGTAACCTAGTGTTAAGACACTCCGTTCCCTACTTTCTGCCGAATTTTCGTGGCATTGCGGGCTAAGTGGCGGAACTCAACCAGAGCGAGGAAATGAAAATATGAATAAATAATTCATTTCTCCGAGTAGGAATCGAATCCACAGCCGTCGCGTTTACAGTCGCCACTGCGCCACGAAGGCCTAAATAATTTTGAGTTTAAATTTATGAACTGGCTATGAACGAGTAATGCGCTGAAGGTCGTGTTCGAGGCAGACCGCTGGGAAGTGTAGGCGGCAGATATTTCCGACTCCACTTTGACTCGACGAACATCGAGAAGACATACACGGTACATCCGATGTCATTTTACATTATAATCTGTGAATTTTGATGTCTTTATTTTATAATTTTGTTGATATTAAACTGTTTTACTAAATATGTGAAGCTGTCGGGGCGCAGACACACAATCGTGTGACATACGTGTATGTGTGAACGAATGAGTAAAATAAAGAAAAGGAAATATATTTTCATAATATTTTAATTTCATTGGTACCAAGCTTCATCGCTACGGCCATTCAGTTTTGCCATTCTGCTCCAACTCGCAATATCTCGAAAATTCGGCAGAAAGTGTCGAATGAAGTGTTTTAACACTAGGTTCCCTCTGCTTTCCGTGCTATATGCGGGATACAGCGTGAAGCTAAAAAATATCGCTAAATACAAGTAGACAGTATTAAACAAATATGAATATCATTTACCAAAGTTGAATAAAAACTTTTAACCCTTTTTAACATATCAAAAAGGAAATAAATTTCCCACACATCGATTTATTACTTCATTTTTTTAACTTCACACTGTATCCCGCACACAGCAGGGTAGGCAGAAGGAACCTAGTGTTAAGACACTCCGTTCCCCATTTTCTGCCGAATTCTGGAGGCATTGCGTGTTGAGTGGCAGAACTCAACCCCGCGCTTAACGTCGACACCAGAGCGAAGAATTGGAAATATAAATTTAAGTAAATATTTCATCTCCTCGAGTGGTGATCGAACCCACAACCAGTCGGTTTTACAGTCGCACCTCGTGCCGCTGCGCCACGATTGGCCTCAATCGATTTATTACTTCATAAATCTAACTTTTCACTAGGCGAAACACTACATTCTCTCACGGATAATATAATAATATCGAATAAGTTATTTTTAATTACTAATAGATATTTCTCAACAGACCGAGTCCAGTTTAGCCAGTCTTTAATTAAAAACTCCATAAAAGAAGATAGTTGAAGTCGATCGCGGTGCTATCGGGGCGGCCGTTATTTTCATTTCTCATTGCAATTTATGGCATTTCGTAATTATCTTGGTTGAAGGCGACGAGAGAACTGAGACTGAATATCGAGAGTGCGCCCACGACGCAACGCGGTCAAGCGCGCAGCCTCGCCCCTGTTCTGAGACCCGCCACCTTATATTATTCCTTTTCGCTATGTTACCTACATTCCTTACGTTTATGTATTTTATTGTTTTTATAATCAACTTTTAGTAAAGGTTTTTGTTCTAGCAACTACTAAGTAATTATAATTTCTACTTTACGAATACTTATTTATTATTACATTTTTTTTCAGCTTCACGCTGTATCCCGCTTATGGGTCGGTATGTAGAGGGAACATGTTAACAAACACAGTGTCAAGATACTCCGTTCCTCATTTTCCGGATGAGACGTTGCGTGTTGAGTAGCGGAACTTAACGCTGCGCTTTTCCTTGCTATCGGAACGAGAAAATAAAAATATTATTATTAATAAGTAATAATTGAGGTCAGAGGCCAGTCGTGGCGCAGGGGCACAAAGTGTGACTGTAAAATCGACTGGTTGTGGGATCGCCCACTCGAGGCGATGAAATATTTATTTCAAGTTATATTTCCATTTCTTCGCTCTGGTGTAGAGGCAAAGCTCGGCGTTTAGTCGGCGAATTCGGCAGAAGGTGGGGAACGGAGTGTCTTAACATTAGATTCTCTCTGCCTGCCCTGTTGTGTGCGTGATACAGCGTGAAGTTGATTTGTTTTTTTTATATAAGTAATAATTAATTCCCACAAGTGGAAATAAAACCAACAACCGTCACGTTTACAGTCAGACGCTTGCGCCAATGCGCCACGACGGCCTCCAATATTATTAATTTTCAATAAAATTATATATTACAAGTTACATATTATAGCAAATTATATAAAGATTTTACTTACTGGACAAACTAGCGTGGGAGGAAATATGAGTAATGTATATCATCCACTTTCGCCTCAGCTACACTCGCGTCTGCTATCTATCACTTAGCCCTTTTAATCATATCGTATTAACTCGACCAACTCATTCTTCTCGAACATTAAAAGTTACTTTACTTAAAGAGGCAAGTTAGATCAGTATTATCACTTTGTTGCCAATTTTTGCTTTTCATAACGTTAAATATGTTGAATAAATATTTTTTAAATTACAAAATAAATATAAATTATTTATTTAACATATTTAATTTTATAAATCGTAGTAAATTATATTATATAAAATGCGTTTTACCTTTACATTACTACACATTACTACTACTACATTTTTAGTTGTTATCTCCCAAAAGCGTCACACGACGGATGTGGACTGTGGATTGTTTGTGAATTCGATTCCTCTTAGGGAATGAATTATTATTTACAGTGAGAAGATGAAAAATCCCGGCTAAAAGTATTATTTTTTTAAGAAATATAGATAAATCCGTCTTTTCCTATTGACATATGGAAACCTAAAAAACAAAAGAAATAAAATCTATTTACTAGCTTATTCCGCCTTAAAGACCTTACTATTAAAGTAGTTAAAAAAATGTGTTAGTAGTATAAAAAATATATGAATAATATTAGGAGTAAGTAGTGTTAGTGCAGTGAGGGGTCGGCGGCGGTCGGTGAGACGAGCTTTGTTAGCTTTGCGAGACACGTGCAGTGCACGCTTACGGGAGTAGGGTATTATGTGGGTTCGATCCCCACTCGAGGAAGTGAAATATTTATCTACATTTATATTTTCATCTCCTCGCTCTGGTGTCAAAGCGCGGCGTTGAGTTCTGCCACTCAACACGCAATGCTTCCAGAACTCAACGGAAAGTGGGGAACGGAGGGGCTTAACACTAGGTTCCCTCTGCCTACCCTGCTGTGTGCGGGATACAGTTTTGATTTGGTGTATAACATTTGTATGTCTTTTAGGTTACGGCTACAATCGACTATCGAAGGAAAAATGTATATATAATTTTTCATGAAACATAAATATTAATACAAAAAAAAATTATATAGGTACTATTTTTATATCCTATAAAAGATAAGATCTATACATACGTAGAATACCAACACTTCAGTAAGTGTTTACAAAAAGCAGTTAAGACTATTTTTCTCTCCGTCATAAAAATAAATTTACAAAATAGTTCCCGGCCGATCGTGGCGCAGCGGCACGAGGTGTGTCTGCAAAACCGACTGGTTGTGGGTTCGATCCCCACTCGAGGAGATGAAATATTTATTTAAATTTATATTTCCATTTCTTCGCTCTGGTGTCGAGGTTAAGCGCGGCGTTGAGTACTGCCACTCAACACGCAATGCCTCCAGAATTCGACAGAAAGTGGGGAACGGAGTGTCTTAACACTAGGTTCCCTCTGCCTACTCTGCTGTGTGCGGGATACAGCGTGAAGCTAATTTTATTTTTTAATTTAATTTAATTTTAATTTAAAATAGTTCCTGGGATTAGTGCGTTCAACCAAACAAACTCAGCTTCTTAGCTTAAAATATTAGTATAAATAACTATGAAATACATACAATTACGACAAATGACAAACCCACACACACAGACCTTGTCGTTTCGCTCGCGTGATGAATCTAGTTGGTCCTCTGTAATTGGTTCGGTGGCCCTTTGACTCGCCGTGCAATGAGCGACGACCACTGGTGCATCATGGGAGCTCACACGAGGATGCACATGATTGCTTCCCTCCCATAATCTCATATATGCTTGCCTTTGTGTTTACATTAATAACGCGTAGGGTTTTTTTTTGCTGTATCCCTCAGGCCATGGTAGACAGAGGAGGAGGGAGAGGACAGTAGGCAGATATTATTAAGACATTCCATTTTCCACTACGACACTCTGTTCCCCACTTTACGCTGAATTATTGAGGCATTACGTGTTGAATGGCGGAGTTAAGCGCCGCGCTTTGCCTACTTTAACGACACAATTATTTATTTTCTTAAGTGAATTACTTTTGCGATCTATAACATTTTAAAATCCATACGTTGTTAGCTAAAGTTTCAGCTAATTGAATAAAACTCTAATTTTGTAGCAATATTTTCGCATATATTGTCATATTCAAAAACTATGAACCTGTTGAAATAAAACAAATACTAAATGTTACAACAGTGAAAACAGTGTATTTAAATCAAATAAGCCATTTTTGAGATAAGCGTGAACAAACGAACAGACGAACCGACCAACAGACAATATTCTAAAAACCATTGATTTTCGTCTTTTTACATTAATAAATGCATTCAATATACAAACAGCGATGAATTATAGATGTATTTTATGTTTAGATTTAATTTATATATCATATACATATTTTTATTTAATTTCCTTTTTTTCCTTAAAAATAAAAGTTTTTATATACAATTGAAAAGAGAACATGTTATCGTGAAGTGTTTTTTGGACATTAACACCCATAGTATGAGGTGAATAATTGAATAATATGATTATTTTTCGTTGTTTTTATAATAGTTTCTTCAACATATAAGTGAAGTTATTTACATATGGTACCTACGGGACCTCAATACACAGCGTTTCCTGCTCAATTCTCGGTACCCTGTGCCCTTATTCCAATACTCTCGTTCTCACTGACGGACAGTTTCACGTTACCGTATGACGTATCGAGACCGAATAGCGGTTGTCGTCTTGCTGTTAATATCAGTTCAGTTCATTTCTTAGTTTATAAGCGTTCCGAGCGTGCCAATTGAGCACTAATCGCTTGCCTTCCCAATATGTAACTGTATGGAGAGCACGTGATAGAGATTGTACGGTAAAAAAGAGATAATGTTACACAATAGGAGATTGAGATGTTAAAAAGAGATCCAGTTAAAATACTGCCTTCAGTCGTTAATATATACCAATAACTGCACTTTGACCGTAATGGGACAATAACATCTGCTTTCCAACGCATCACTGTTTGAAAATATTTAAGTACTTGTGGTTATGATTAAACAATTTCAACTTTTCATAACATTGGATTGAGCCGTCGTGGTGCAGGGGCACACTCGTGTGATTGTAACGCGATGATTGCGAGTTCGATTCCGACTAGGGGAATGTATTAATATTTAATATTTTAATTTTATACACTCTGGTACCAAGGCAAATACGCGGCTTTCAGTTCTGCCACCCAACATGCAATGCCCCGAAATAATTGAGAAAAATAATTTAAAGTATGAAACGGACACTCCATTCACTCCTTAACACTTCATCACACGTCGTAACCTCCCTGCTATATGCGGGATACAGTGTGAAGCTGAAAAAAAAAAACAAAAAAAAAACATTGTATTATTTTTGTATTACGATATTAAGTGGAAAGAGGTATAAGAATATGTAGAGATAGCATTTAGCGCTCCGTACTGCTTAGCTGACCCGATAGGGATACAGCACGAAACAAAAAAAATACAAAAAAAAAGAAATTTCGACGACGACGACGACAAATATTAATTAAAAAAAATATATAAGAAGCTTTTACATAATACTGCCATAAGTAGCTTATACAAAGACCAGTCGTGGCGCAGCGGCACAAAGTGTGACTGTAACATCGACTGGTTGTAGGTTCGATCTCCACTCGAGGAGATGAAATATTTACTTGAATTTATATTTCCATTTCTTCGCTCTGGTGTCGAGGCAAGGCGCGGCGTTGCGTTCTGCCACCAGAATTCGGCAGAAATTGGGGAACGAACTTAACACTAGATTCCTTCTGTCTACCCTGCTGTGTGCGGGATACAGCGTGAAGCTAATTTATTTTTACAAAATACTGTAATTTTTGTCAAGACATTCATACAAACACATCTAAATACATACATACATAGTTCTTGTAGAGTCCATATTAAGAAAGATGCCCACATACACATTAAAAAGTACCAGTTGAAATGTATCCAACGAGCTACCTAAACGCGCCGGCCGAGGGCCCGACGACGACGGGGCGGTGTGTAATATGAAACTCTTGCATTATTCAGTGGCAACTAGCGTCGCGTCGCCGAAACGAGGAGATGTCAGAAGTCATTGCATTTCGTCTTTGACCTACAAATGCAGTGTTGATGAGTTATGGTAATACGATATACATACATATATATGAAGCACCTATGCATTTTTACGTTATAGTTGGTTTTTAGACGGTTTATGTTAAAAATAAATATTATTAGGTAACGTGAAATATATTAAAACGTTATATTTTAAAATGTAATTGCATTTAGATAGGAAAAAAATATTGTACATAAAATATTTTAAAAGTAATTTAAAGTTTTATTAATTTGTCTTCCCCAGGAGTTGTCATCAGGAGGTCCACGACGTGACGTCTGATCCAACTTTCTCGTTGTGATAGCCCCTTTTTTACTGATTTTTTGTCGTTTATTAAATATTTAAATAAAAATTTAAGAAATACCTTCAAAAAATATAAAATATCTTATCAATAAGGGGTCAAAGGTCCGTTTTTGCCGATGGCTAGAGAGTAGGCCCCTTACTTATTATTAAAACTTATGCACAACATTCCTCGGCGGCGCTGCGCCAGCGTGCTTGTTCGGTATTCATGAGGGCATCCATTGTCGGCGACGTTCTGATTTGACGCGGTCCCCCCGGGCCCCGGACCTCAGGCCCCGCAAGCAGTCCCCCCGCGACTCACGTCTGACCGTGCATCATCGATCGCATAGATTTGTTTATTCAATTATGTTATAATTTAATTTGTAGTAAAATATACAATAATTATTATTATAGAGGTCAGTAGTGGGGTAGGGGCATAAGTTTGTGACTGTAAACGCGACAGGTTGCGGTTTCGATTCCCACTCAAGGAGATGAAATATTTAATATTGTCGAGGCAAAGCGCGACGTTGAGTTCCGCCACTCAGCACGAAATGCCTCCAGAATTGGGCGAATGTATGTATATATATATATATATATATATATATATATATATATATATATATATATATATATATATATATATATATATATATATATATATATATATATATATATATATATATATATATATATATATATATATATATATATATACATACATTTAATATATATATACATCTATTTAATTAACCAGTTTGAGATTTTATAACATACCAGTTAACTGTTCACAAGCTCCCTTTCATTAAATTTTACAACCAACAAATTAGAGAATATTACTTTATTCTAAATTTTGCGACACTTTCAGTTAAAATAAAACAAAACCTAACGGGTCTTATAGTTGTTTACTATAACTAACGGTCACAGATGCTGAAGTGTCTGCATAAACGTGACCTGTCCATTCCATTTACCATGTCGCCTCCAACGGCGAGAATTGAGCAATCTACGAGACTCTCCTACCGTTTGTTCGGAACTAGAACTAAACAATAAACTATATATACATTTAAACAGAGGCGATTTAAATTTGAAGTTAAGCGCGGCGTTGAGTTCTGCCACTCAACACGCAATGCCTCCAGAATTCGGCAGAAAGTGGGGAACGGAGTGTCTTAACACTAGGTTCCCTCTGCCTACCCTGCTGTGTGCGGGATATAGCGTGAAGCTAATTTAATTTAATTTTTTTTAAACAGAGGCCGTCGTGACCCAGGTGCACCAGGATGTGACTGTATCGCGACGGTTGTGGGTTCGATCCTCACTCGTGAGAATTAATTGTTATTTATTAATATTTTCATTTCTTCGCTCTATCAGCCTAGCCAAACCCAGCGTTGACTTCCACTCTACACAAAATGCCTTGAAAAATTCAGTGGAAAGTGAGGAACGGAGTGTCTGAACACTAGGTTCTATCTGCCTGCCCAACTGTGTTCGGGATACAGCGTGAAGCTTATTTCATTTGAATAAATTTTTAATACATTTAAATTATGGTAGAACACGTGGTAGAATAGTGATAAGCCTACTGTTGATACAAGAATACAGACAAGCTCAAAGTAAAGAAGATAACAAGTAACAATTCATTTCATTTATTTGTATATACCTACCCAGTGGTAATATTTACTAGTCTCGCGGAGGAAACACTTACGATGTGAACCAAATCCTAATTGCCGCCGTGAACGTCCCCGGCCTGCGCGCCTGAGCCCCGGGAACCTGTTTTTACATACATATTCAAACTTGTAGATACATAAAAAAATGGACAAATAGCGATTATACAAAAACTCGTTTTTTGCCCCACTTATAGTACGTTCAACTGTATTTTTGCTATCACATTGCGCAATATCTGCCGGATCGCTGCGTCGTCGTCGTCGTCGTCGAGAGCTGGAGGGAGGCTCATTTGTGCAGGCATCTCTATAACGTGCGGGATACAGCGGGAAGCTGTTTTTTTATCTCTTTTACATATTATAACTTTCTTTAACTGGTGTTATTTCACCGTGAAAGTCACGATACGAGGAATTTACGACTAGGATTTCAGCGACTTAACGGCCGAAATATAAGATAGAAATTCTGAAGAAGATTTTCATTTACAATAGAGAATGATATTTACAATAGAGAATGATAAATTATATTTAATCGTTGTTTTACCTTCTATAGCTTTCTTTCACTTTCTTTTACATTACATGTATCTATAATATAAAAATTACAATTTCTTTCACTTTACAGATTATATTTAACTTGGTGTGTTAGTTTGCGTGTTGCATGTTCTTGCAAACTCAATTTAAATCACTTCCCAGTGTCCAATTTAGCTGATTTTTGGATTCAGAATTTTCTCAGAATGAAATAAAAAATCTGATAAAAATTAAATAACCAATTTTATTTCAAAACGGCAGCAGTAACAAAATGGCGCATTACATGTTTTTATATAACCCACCCAATATGGATAATATGGAATGAAAGGGCTTGATTTGTAAAATACAATACATTATGAAAAAAGGCAAGGTCGAGACAAAGGTTTTAGGCTCCCTCTGCCTACCCTGCTGTGTGCGGAATACAGCGTGAAGCTGATTTATTTATTTAATTTTATCATTAAAAAAGCCTTGAGACTGGAGATGGAGTCGGGAGGTGGGCAAAAGAACTTTTGAACTAAGAAAAGTAGACAGTGATACTAAAAGATCGTGCGTGGACTCATTTTAAATATCTTAGCGATTACTCTCGTCGTAAATGATATATACAGAGTGGAAGAGGCAGCGCTCCTTTTACGGAAACAGCATATAGGGTAAAATACTTCAAACCCATATCTAAAGAAATTAATCAAGATAACTTGAATTATCTAGAGTCTAGAGTAGGATTTTTCTTTCATTTTACGATGTTTATCTATACCTGTATTTCGTGTGACGCAGTTACGCATAGATACCAATAACGTAAACGCATACTACTACAAAAATACTAATGGTTAAACAACTTTGAACTTTGCCGCCAATAACTACAACTCAATTTCGGAATAAGGCGTATGCGGTGGTCCCCATTTGATAGGTTTATTTGTGCGTGCGTCGTTCTTGACAAATGACGTTTTATTTTAAAACGACAATTTTAGTTTGTTTGAAAAAATCACTTTTTAATTTTTGGGAAAAAAAAATGTATTAGGCTTTTATGGAGTAGTTCAAAACATGGTTTCATTTAAAGTGGTGCTGACACTTTCACCCTGTAGAGTGTAATGATGTAGCCGGAGGAACTAAGGAAGATAGAAGCGTCACGTTTGGACTCGTTCGATTTGTCTTAGCAAGCACTCTGATCTTTAACGTTATTGAGCAGCTGCAGATAGAGACTGACCGAAAAACAAAATTGCACTAATAAGTCATTAAAAGAAAAGAGAAGATAAAGCGAACAGTAAAAAGTAAAAATTAAAATATTTAATTTAAAAAGAAGATTTTATTTAAAAGGTAAGTTGTACTAAAATGCAAATAACAATTTTATGAAATTGCAAAACCTTGTAACGCATATAAAACACAGAGAATTAAAATTAAATAAATTTCGTGTGCGGTACAAATTTTGCAATTTCATAAAATTTTTAATCTCACTTTAGTACAACTTACGTTCTGAATGAAAGCTTCATTTTTAAAAAGGTTTTTAAATTTAAAAATATATTTATTTATCAAAAAATTATGTTAACTTACACCAGTTAAATCGAGCTAATAGATAAGTCGCATATAATATTATGCTGCTTGAAAGTTAAATTGTTGCTGCTTTTAAAAAAAAACTACACATCATCAATAAAATAAACACAATTCCTTCACAATTCGGCGACGAAGTGGGGAACGGAATGTCTCAATACTTGGTTCCCAGGTTCCCTTTTCTGACCCTGCTATGTGTAAGACAGCGTGACGCTAAAAATGGTGACTCCATAACGGTCTATCGTGTAAAAACTAAGTACATTTATTAATAATTTTCAGCTTAAGTCGATACTTATAGGAGTTGTCAAAAAACAATAGAAGTATTTAAACAAAATAGTCCGTTATCATTCGTAAGCACACTGTGCGGACGGAGACAAACAGAGCTGTTACGATAAGAACAACTTACTATTGCAGCTCCCTACTAAATGAGATACGTAGTTCTACTTATACGATTGTGTGGTTTTATATATTTTCTGACTAGTTAAATAAAGGTTTTAATTATATAAAATAAATCAGCTTCACGCTGTAACCCGCACACAGCAGGGTAGTCAAAGGGATCCTAGTGTTAAGACACATCGTTCCCCACTTTCCGCCGAATTCTGTAGGCATTGCGTGTTGAGGGATGGAACTCAACGCTGAGCATGCCTCGACACCAGAATGAAGAAATGAAAATATAACTGGAAATAAATATTTCATTTCGTCAAGTGGGGATCGAACCCACAACCAGTCGATTTTACAGTCACACTTTGTGCCCCAGCGCCACGACTGGCCTCTTTTTAATTATGTCTTTGTATAATTTAGTTGGTTTAGTAGTAGTTTGGTTTATAATATAAATTTTTTTTAGTTTTAGCTTCCGACTGTACAGAGGGAGGGCTTCTATAGTAAAGACACTCGGTTTGCACAGCACCACACACCACGCCACGCACTGCCCAATTTTCGAAACATTGCGTCGTGTTACCAGAGGGAAGTTAAATAATATAATGTTGCAATCGAACCCAGAACCGTCACGTTCCGGGCCGATGCAATGCCGCTGCGTCATTATTATCTTAAAAACTTATTAAAAATATTAATTTTTGCAATCACGTATCTTATATATCGATTGACCTGCATATTCTCATTTTGATTATCCAACATTGTGCAAGATCCGTTTGAATTTAAAGGAAAGTAAGGGGCCTTCCCTACGGGTGAGTGACGAAATCTAGTGAGAACGAAAGTTATAGCATTTTAAACGACCCACTTGATGAGTCAACTCATTGACGACTGCCGTGCAGCAACACCGTGCAGCGCCCGCGACCTCAATCCTCGATGCTAATGTCATGTGTGAAGCTTATAATGCCTATACACGTGTAATACTACACCAGCTTCACGCTGTAACCCGCAGGGGTAGACAGAGGGAACCTAGACACCCCGTTCCCCACTTTCCGCCGAATTCGAGACGTTGTGTGCTGAATGGCAGAACTCAATTCCGGACTTTTGTTTGGTGCCAGAGCGACGAAATTAAAATATGAACAAACCATAATTCATTTCTCCTAGTGGGGATCGAATCCACAACCGTTGCGTTACAGTCACACCCTTGTTCCTGCGCCATGACGACTTCTCTCTAATCTAATACTACCTAATAAATAAACATTTTTTTCATGAAATTAAGTGATAAATTCATAAATATATCACTTAGCCGCCACGTCGGACTGACGTTACTGTTCAATCACGTAATAAATCATCATGCTCTAGATCAGTGATTCTCAATCTTTTTTTTGTTGCGGCACATATTTAACGATTTCAAAATTTGGAATCACACAAAGAGAAATTATTTACTACAACACACTGCATAAATAGTTTATGACAAAAATTTTAAATATACGAATTTATTTTTTTGTGGATTTAAATATTATTAGCAAATTCTATTATTTTAAAATAAAATAAGGAAACCAACCGATAAACAAGCTTTTATTATGCAGAAATAATTAATTTTAACAAATTTAATTATAAAAGGAGTTGTGATCGGATCGAGCGACAACGACGAAATAGGCCGCTGCTTCCCTTTTCACGCCTTTTATTGACGTAACGTCGATGGTTGTTCTGGAGGGGAAGTGACCGCCAACAATATATATTCATGTTAAAAATATTTTTCTATTTAAATTATATAATTTAATAATATTAACATTATTGTATATTTGCAAAATTTGGCGGCACACTTTTGAAATTTGCACACAAACACACACACACAAAAGTGCCGCGGCACAGTGGTTGAGAATCACTGCTCTAGATAATAGTTATTTATATTGAAAAGAAGATACGAAAACACTATAATTTCTACTCAACTACTACACTAATGACCAATGATAAAAACTAACATTAATACAGATAGCGGACCCGTAATATCGAGTGTAAATTGCAAAAAACGAACACAACAAAAGATTTTTTTTGCAAGCGAGTCAGTCGCGTCCGGAAACAAAACCTGCTTTTTGCGAGACTTCGAGCGGTGGACGGGACACGTCAGTCATTCTGTTTGGAATTACATCGGCACTCCGCTCTCGCGTCACGTGGCAGTGAAATAAATTCAGCTTCACGTTGTATCCCGCACGGTATGCAGAGGGAACTTAGTGTGTTAAGACACTCCGTTCTCCACTTTCCGCCTAATTCAGAAGGCATTGCGTGATGAGTGGCGGAACTCAACGCCGCGCTTTGCATCGACACCAGAGAAAAGAAATGAAAATATAAATTCAAATATTTTTTTCATTTCACCGACTGAAAATCGAACCCACAACCAGTCGTTTTGACAGTTTGTGCACTGCACCACGATTGGCCTCAACGAGACACTGGAGATTGTGTTATAGCTGCAAATGTGTGGGTAATACATTTCTTAGTGACCAATAAAGTCAAAGGTCGTTGTTCACTAATCAGCAATCACAACTACGCACGTAGCGACGCTCCCTATCATTATCCTTGACTAGCCAAATAAAAGTTAAAATACATAAAATAATGAGTTAATAATCATTTAGTTATAACTAAATAACTATTTAAGCTATCATATTTCCATATATGGCAATATACTATATATCACATGGATAGAATACATACTAGGTTGTTTTATTATTTAATAAAATGTTTAATTTTATCAAAATGGATATTCTTTAGGATTCCGTAACTTAAAACAGAAAAAAAAACGCAAGGTTAAAAAGCCTTATATGATCATTTTGTTGTCCGCCTATCTATGTACGATGTAGATTTATCTTAAAACAGCGATAGGTTATCTTTTATTAATATCTATTTCTAATGTCTTTTAGAGCACATAATTATAAGTTTTTCCAGCATTTTGTATGAAATTTGAAACGCAATCAAAACAGGAAGGGTACTTACCGTTGACCTACAACTACGAAATTTGGCAAGGAATAAAAAAGTACAATACAAACAAAGCTAACAATCGAAATATATAAACATATCTGAGAAAAAAAATATAAAAACACAAATTATGTACAGTTTGTCATCTATTATAAATTGGTACAGAACCCTCTGTGGGCGAGACTAGTCGCTGGTTTTTTCTTTATTTCGTTAAATGAGATCCATTTTTCTTTTACATTAAAACGATAATAATTCTACAGTTAACAAACAAAACAAAACAAAACAAAGGAAAATCTTAAGTGTCTACATGTAGTAAACAGGTCGTAAACATACGAATCATAATGTTGACCTTGATTGCACAGGCAGGTATGTAGAGCGTGAAGTGCATCGCTCTGAGTCTACGCGGTCGTGTCAAACGGTAGCGGTGGTGGTGGTGGTGGTAGGTGGTAGCGGTAAGACACGGCGGTGCAGCGCGCTGGGGCCGCGGTACCGTTGCACGACGCTGCTGGTGGCAGACGACGACGGTGTACTGGCACAGCTGATATTATAAAGTAGCTGCTTTAACTTACCTTGTTAGGCTGAAGTCATTTTAAGTTAAATTTTAATATAAAGTATATTTTATTATTGTTTTACATTATTTGATACTGTTATTGACTTTCATTAGTGCGATACTTGCATAATTGATCAATCATATATATTTTGAGGCGAGTCGTGGCGCAGCGGCACGAAGTGTGACTGTAAAACCGACTGATTGTGGGCTCGATCCTCACTCGAGGAGATGAAATATTTACTTAAATTTATATTTCCATTTTTTCGCTCTGGTGTCGACGCAAAGAGCGGCATTGAGTTTTGCCACTCAACACGCAATGCCTCCAGAATTCGACAGTAGTAAAGTGGGGAACGGAGTGTCTTAACACTAGGTTCCATCTGTCTACCCTGCTGTGTGCGGTATACAGCGTGAAGCTGATAAGATATATATTTTGATGATTTTGAAGATTTTTTTTTTTTAAAATGCGACCCCAAATGTTTATTTCACTTCTTTATCTAACAATTTTCTTCTCAACCCAAAACATTTATAACGTTTATGTGTATAACATAATTGTTAAAATATTGAATTGGTTTTTATTGAATTGGTTGAAAGTTTAGCTTTCTATGTATGGATGTTGATTTTAAAATAACAATTTCATTAGAACACTAAAGTAACTCAGATAAGTAAGAAAACAGTGCAGTTTTACCGGGTGAAGCCGCGAGCGGGTCGCTAGTATTTAAATATTATTATTATTACAGGCAATTAATGCTATTTTTATTGCGTGAATTCCCCTTTACAAGTACAATGTTACATTCGTCTATTTCGCGAAACACCAGTGACTCACGTTACAAAGAGAGTGGGGAGGGCAACCCTTGACCTGGTTATCAACCCCCAAGTTCACACAAACACAAATATTTAAATAACTAACGGGTTTCCCAACTTAAAACCCTGCGTACTTTAAACACTTAAAAAAACTTTACTTTGACGAAATTCTTCTACGTATATTACAACTTATTAATGTTGCTGGCATATGAATAGATATAATAGAACATATGGCTTAGTTGTCAGAGAGCTTGGATGATGTCCAAGAGGCGCAGATTCAAATCCCGCTACGTGCAGATTTTTATACTTTTTCTAAAAAAAAATACACATACAGTATTTATTCTGGAACTTTGTTTAAATGCATTGTAGATATTTAGAAAGTTTATTATATTAAAAATTATTTAAGTCCATAATAACATATCTTTCAAAATATATTTAAAACGGACACTTTGACACATTTAGCGCACAGTGCTGACAGCGAGGCAAGACAGTAATTAGGAGAAAATGTCGACGTTTTACGATAGTACGGCGTCTGTGGTCGTAGTGCCGACTTCACTTCACTATCACCTAACCTAGGCCTGAGGCCAGACGTGGCGCAGGCCACAAAGTGTGACTGTATATGCGATTGGTTGTGATTCCGATCCCTACTACAAGAAATTAAATATTTATTTAAATTATATTTACATTTCTTTGCTTTGGTGTCGAGGTAATGCGCGGCGTTAAGTTACGCCACTTAACATGTGGAAAATGGGAAACGAAGTAAACACTAGGTTCCCTCTGCCCACCTTGTCGTGTGCGAGATACAGCGTGAAGCTAATAATCACCTAACCTTAGGTTCCAGCGCAAAACAAAACGTTCATTGTAAATTTCTTGATATGGCGCGAACGTTCACAGCGCACTGACACCGGAAGTAGGATTATCTATTAGTTCTTGAGAAAGAAAAATATTAGCCTTTCATACTAAATACAAAAAATGTAGAGTATATGCGTGTACATGTGTAGACTGTTGTGGCGCAGTGACACAAGCGTGTGACTGCAAACACGACGGTTTTGGGTTACATCCCCATTCGAAAGATTTCTTTTTTTTATTTTTTATTTCTTCGCTCTGGTAACAAAGCAAACCGCGACGTTAAGTCCGCCACTTAACACGCAATACTTCACAAATTTGGCGAAATATGAAAAACAGAGTGTCTTGACACTAGGTTTTTTCTAGGTACCTTGTTATATACGGGATTATGAAATCTAAAGCATTATTACAATTAAAATGCGATGTTTGTAATCGAGTCCGTTGTGGTCTACTTAGATATTAAATAATTTACTATTATTTATACCTACTTTAGCAACTTTTACTCCAAGCATTACAGTTATTTTGAACGCTTACTAAGTACCTAATATAATGAATGAGTAGAGTACCGTTATTACAAATAATATTACACGTTTATCTATAGAAATCACTGTAGACGCGACAGCTTATAGGTTCGATTCCCACTCGAGGAAATAAAATATTAAATATTTTCATTTATTTGCTTTCGTAACGAAATAAAAGGCGACGTTGAGTTCCACCACTCAACACGCAATGCCTCCTGAATTCAGCGGAAAGTGGGGAGCGGAGTTTCGTAACACTAAATTACCAAGGTTCCTCTGCCGACTCTCTCTTTATACAGCGTGAAGCTAAAAAAATCTATAAATACCTATAATCAAAAAAAAAATATCACGAGTACATATCTGTAATTATAAGAAAATAATTACAAAAGCGTTTAATTAAAAATTAATTGATTAAATTTACCAGATAAATAGTAATTAAAATTGACCCAGTTTGCTTCATATTTATCTTTATTTTCAGTTTCAACACCAAAGGTGGGGTCCGACTAGACTGACCGGCGGCGGTAGCTCCTTGTCCCCCGCACCGCGACCGGTCGACCGCGAAATGACTGCTTAACTACATTAACGATCTCAAATATGAAATTCTTATTGAAGGTAACAGAGTCATACTTATTTAGAAAACGTATAAAAAATTGAACGTAGCGGGACTCGAACCCGCGCCTCCTGGAAACGGACCAGTCTGACCGCGAACTCGATACTTATTAAAAAGTGTATGTGTTTCTGTAATATTTTCTCTTTATGAGAATATCTTATGAAATTTATAATATATAGTTACACCATGTTGCGTGTGAGAGATCGATATTATTTAAACTCAGAAAGTAGGCATCTTAGTGTTGTACCCACTTATATATATTTATTGTGATATTGTTAATTTCCATCTATTAACAACTTACTCTTCATGTATCACTAAAGCCATACAATAAGTAATTAGATACATACAAACATACTTGATATGCGCGTAAAACATCACTCTCGCTTCTCTTGCTTTGAAGTTGAGTAAAAAACGATCTCTTTTTCTCGCTTTGCAATCACGTAAAAACGAATACAGGTACCATCTATTGTCAATTTCTTATTTCTCAATATTGAGACCTACCACCTACTTGTCACCAGTGTTATACAAATTAAAAATGAACAAAAACACGTTGACTTATTCTTTTCAATTATTTTAATGTTTTGTGTAAAGTATTACACAAAAGTAGAGTACCTATTGTTTTAAAAAGAACAGAATTGGTAGATGGACATAAATAATAAATTTAAATAATAAAAATAATAAATAAAGCCTAGCCTAGCTAGTTACTAACTCCGAGAGGGGAAGTGCACGCAGTGTCCGGCTGCAGCGGCGCGGCGCGTGCGCAGCCGTGCGTGTCGACGCACCGACGCGGCGGAGCTCGAGGAACGTAACCATTTAGTAAGTACATTGCTGACTAGCCGTAGATGCTTTGAAGCTGTCTTTCTTTTTCAAAATTGAAAGTTTTAAATTGAAAGTTCGATATCTGGAGGAATTATTTATTTAATATAGACCATGTAATGCTATAAGACACTTATATTACAATTATAAATCTCTTAACTAGTTTTATAATTTCACGATTGTTAATACTGTCAGCCGCATTAACATATTGAATAAAATACTAACATATATACATACATATTTGAGCTTATACAGGGTGAATGAGGCAGCGCTCCTTTTACGGAGCATATAGGGTAAAATATTTCAAACCTATAGAAATTAACCAAGATGCCTCAACAATTTGGACGTAGGATTTTTTTTGCATTTCACGATTTTTATCCATACCTGTATTTCGTGTGACGCGATTACGTATAGATCCCAATACATAAACACTTACTACTGCAAATTTATTACTAAAGGTTAAAAAACTTTGAACTTTATCGCCAATACCTACGACTCGATTTCGGAATGAGCCGTGTGCGGCGATGTTCCTTTGATAGGTTTATGTGTGCATGCGTCGTCCTTACAAATGGCGTTTTATTTTAAAATGACAATTTTATTATTTATTTTGTTTAAAAAAATAACTTTTTCATTTTTGGAAATTTATTTTTTTCTGAGTTATATTAGGCTTTTATAGAGTAGTTAAAACTGTGGTTTCATTTAATGTGGTGCTTACACATCCACCCTGTATTACACAGGACATGAATTTATCCCAGATTACTCTTATTTATTACATGAATAAGAGTAATCTGGGATAAAAGCAAAACGCGGCGTTAAGTTCCGTCATACAACACGCGGGTAACGAAAGTGTTTTAACACTAGGTTCCCAGGTACTCTATTCCTACCCTACTATATGCGGGATACAGCTTGAAGGTTAAAAAAATATATATTTTAAATACTTAACAAAAAAAATTGTAACCAGCTTTACATTAGGCAATAAATATATACATATGTATATACGAATTTATAATATTGAATATTATAAATGTAATGTATGTATTGTAGTCTAAGCGAACGTACGCGTTAAAGAAAACACGCAATAATGAGACCTTCACATAATCCTGTTTCACTTGAGTAGGGCGCCGATATATTTAGTCTCGAGTAGAGTGAAATTTCAAAGAGAATTATGTAAAGCTTTGGTAATTCTATAATGTTGCGAGCATCACGACCAACGAATAAGTATGAGCAATCAATTATAATGAAATACTTCTTCTATTAATCTGATTTTTCAATGTTTTCAACTTAAAAATATTACTTACATATTAGAAGAGCGAAGAAAATAATAATATTAAACATTTCCTCAAAAAGGAATCGAACCCATAGCCTGTAGCGTTTATAGTCACACATTTGTACTTCTGCCACGGCTGGCCTCAAGCATTATAGTTGATATTAAGAATGTGACAAAATGCGCTTCAGGTGAGAAAATCCCACTAACTAAGCAGCTGTCACGGCCACATAATGTCAAATAAATATTTAATATATAACGAATGGATAAATCTATATCGACGATAAAGATTTCCTCATTAGGGACCTCTTACTGGAGAGAGGATATTGAATTAATTCATAGATTGCTTTCTTTTTCTTTTCATACAATGTATGTATATGTATGTAGGTGCGTCTATCGTATGAGATAGTATTGTTAAGAATCGAGAGTTTTACTCATACTAATCCATTACTAAATTTCTTCACTACACATTAATATTGAAATTCATCTTAGTATATTAATAAAAGACATTTTACGGAACACAAAGTGAAACTGACATAAAATTCATACCACAGATTTACTCCTATCTCGTATAATAAAGGTTATTTATTCAAATCATTTTCGATCAAAAATTAATATGCCCATTTTGATCGTCACGCATTTGTCGTATCCACGGGCGTAGGAATAATGGGGCCGTGTGTTCCGTGCCCACCCCAGAATAGTCTAGTGCCCACCCCAGAAATTTTACTTGCAAAAATTTAAAAAATCCGAAAATTAAAAAAAAAACATATCTGCTCAAAATCAAAGTCCAGACCCCAAGGACAATATCTCTAGACCCGTTCATGTTCTTATCTTATAAATTACTCTGTCTTCATCCTTTGCATACTTATTTAATATGCCACTATAAACAATTGAAGCAAAGCACAAAGTGTGACTGTACGCGACCCGTTGTGGGTTCGATCTCCACTCGAGGAAATGAAATATTTATTTAAATTAATATTTCCATTTCGCTCTAGTGTCGAGGCAAAGCGCGTCGTTGAATTCCGCCACTCAACACGCAATGCCTCCAGAATTCGGCGGAAAGTGGGGAACGGAGTGTCTTAACACTAGGTTCCCTCTGCCTACCCTGCTGTGTGCGGGATACAGCGTGAAACTGATTCACAATAAAAAATGTATTCTATTTAGTACGATTATTGTAACTGACATAACATATAATGAGTACCACGATTGTTTGATAGTGTAATAGCTCTCCGCGATTCCTAGGAACTATTGTCCTCATCCGTTGACTTCCGCTCGGGCCATTATACGTAAACGTTTTGAACACAATGACTAATATGTCGTATAACTCATCGGACATCGGTCCGATTTTGTATGGAAGCTTTCGCTAATATATATTAGATTTAATATTGTTTTGCTTAATATAGGTTTATCTACTTATATAGTGATATTTATAACTTCACTTTTTTTTGTATACCATATAACAGGGTAGGCAGAGGGAAGTCTAGTGTTAAGACACTCCGCCGATTTTTTATGTAATTACGTGTTGGATGAAGGAGTTTAACGTTGAATATTTTCTTTTAAGTTTTTATGCTAAACAAATTTAGGAAGATTAAATATGTGCACGTAAATCAAATAATTTAAGTACACACGCCATAATTATTCTATTTTTAGATATAATTATGGTTTGGCAGTCACGTCATCCCATCATAAATTCTTGCGCTCAAATTTCACAGAATGAACGTACTATAGTACGTTTCGCTTCATGCTGTATCCTGCATAAGAATAATAATGCAGGCAGAGGGAACCTAATGCTCTGTTCTCCAAGTTCCGCTAAACTTTTTTGAAGATGGTATATTAAGAAGCGGAACGCCGTGATTTATTTTTTAACCTGAACAAGGAAAACGCAATAATTCATTCATCCAAATAGGAATCGAACCTAAAGCTGCACTGCACCACAGAGACCTCAAATTTTAAAATTATCTTTTTAAATCTAACAACTGGTCCAGCAATATAAAGACTTAAAGAGTACAACGGTATCTTTTATTTCCCTGTCACTTTATTTGTGTACCTTGTCACTGTATGCAAGTCGACTGTCATTAGCTAACGACGTCGTCGGCCACGATGCACTCCGGCGGCGGTCGTAGACACAATTAGCTGCTGAGATTCTAAGAAACGCTGTTGAGACGAAACGTGAGCTGCGCCGGCGCACCGCGTAGTTCCGGACAAAGGAACCGGGTCACCAC